>JAHHUM010000156.1:0-163605 GCA_036173005.1 Crenichthys baileyi | reverse complement strand
TTAAATGTGCACCTCAACTCTCCTGTTTCCCCCAAACTGTCCCCCACAGGGGTCAATATACACGGCCGGGCTGCTGTAGCCAAACCTTTGGTCACTCATGCCAATGCCAAACGTCGTTTTCAATGGTGCAAGCGCAAATCTGGGCTATGGGACAATGTGAAACATGTATTGTTCTCTGATGAGTCCACCTTTACTGTTTTTCCCCACATCCGGGAGAGTTACAGTGTGGAGAAGCCCAAAGAAGCGTACCACCCCAGACTGTTGCATGCCCAGTGAAGCATGGGAGTGTATCAGTGATGGTTTGGGCTGCCATATCATGGCATTCCCCTTTGGGCCCCAAATACTTGTGCTAGATGGGCGAGTCACTGCCAAGGACTACCGAACCATTCTTTAGGACCATGTGCATCCAATGGTTCAAACATTGTATCCTGAAGGCGGTGCCGTGTATCAGGATGACAATGCACCAGTACACACAGCAAGACTGGTGAAAGATTGGTTTGATGAACATGAAAGTGAAGTTGAACATCTCCCATGGTCTGCACAGTCACCAGATCTAAATATTATTGAGCCACTTTGGGGTGTTTTGGAGGAGCGAGTCAGGAACGTTTTCCTCCACCATATCACTAGTGACCTGGCCACTATCCTGCAAGAAGAATGGCTTAAATTCCCTCTGACCACTGTGCAGGACTTGTATATGGCATTCCCAAGACGGATTGACGCTGTATTGGCCGCAAAAGGAGGCCCTACACCATACTAATAAATTATTGTGGTCTAAAACCAGGTGTTTCAGTTTCATTGTCCAAACCCCTGTATAATAATATAATATATATATTTATATATATATATATTATATATATATATATATATTATATATAATATTATATAATATTATATTAATCTATATATATATATATATATATATATTTTATATATATATATATATATATATATATATATATAATATGCATGCATAGATGCCCCCAGTGCCTCCCCAGCCCCCCCTCCAGCTCCGCCCCTAAGTACCGGCAAGAAATTAGAATTGCTTTCACCCCTGGATATAAGTATAACATATTGTATTTGGTGAGAAAATGAATTTGATGATGTTGTCTGGGATTTCCTTTTCAGGCTCCTGAGTGTATGCTTGTAAAGTAGATCCAATGGTTTAATAGTTGTCTTATTTGCCTGTGACCAGCATAATATACTGAAAAAGATGTGATATAGAATCATTGCATTTGTATAGGTTTGGCTTCGTCTGTTGTCAAAGGGCTTCATATACATCCAAAGTTAGATAAATTGTAAGTTAGAACATTGCAAACTTGTTAAATATGTTTTGAAGCTGAGTACAGAGTCTAAACCAATTATAAGGTGCCTATCCTCATTAATATTTGTAGTTTTTTTTCTCACATAACAGTTGCACTGAGGTGAATTTTGTGTTTTGTTTTTGCTTGACAAAAGCATTGTTTCTCTTTTCCAAATATTTAAAGTCAAACAGGAATCACTCAACCATTTTGCAATTGTACCCATTGCCACCGATACTGATACACAAATTTGTAATGCAGATTTTTCCCTAATCAACAAAGGTTCAAAATTATCAATATAAGCTCAAATATATTCATACAGCCTCACTAACATTATGAAAGACGTTCGATAGCAAACCAAAGAAAAACTACATGATTTTTATAGCCATTAACAAGGTCTTGGCATAAAAGTGGCAGAGTATTACACCACTCTTCTTATGAAAAATGACAGAGATCCTTTAAATTGGTTAGTGTCCTGGCACTGACAATTGTATGCTGCTTTATCTATTCCCAAACCAGCTTTGATGTGTGTTTGGAATATTCATCTTGTTGGAACATCCAGCTGTGACAAAGCTGCTCTCATCTGACCCAAACTGTCACTGTCACATGAAAGACAATTGGATAGGACATTTAAGAACAACCCAAGAACCGTTAAGGCCAAAGACTATCAAACATTGGAGTATTTTAAACACCAGTACCACTGTAACTGGACTGATTTCTTTTCACTGATTATGTTGTTCTGTCCCTAATTGCTGAACCGCCTGCTCTTAAAGCAAAACAACACTGGATTCACCACCACGGTTAGCACCCCAGTGCAATTTATGTACATATGGAAAGTCAAATCAAATACCTAATGTTTGCTCCATTACAATGCAGCTTTTCAGTGGATAAAAATAAAAGTTGAATAAAAATCTCACTCTGCTGTAAAAGTGGACAGAAGAAGACACAGTGTGAGAAAGAAAACGAGTTACGGATACAGGAATAAGAAAAAAAAAACAGTCTTTAAATGACTTCGATCTCTAGTGTGATGAATCACAGAGGTGCAAATCCCTTTTTAGCTAATTGCTACCAGCATGTGAGATTTCTCCCTTCTCCTCCTCCATGTTCAATATCAATTTTCAAAGCCAACAGAGAGAGATAGCCTCGGTCTGTTCCCCTGAGTCTTGCCAGAGGCCTCGCTGATAAAAACTGCACTAACAGCACTTAGCCATTTCAGAGATGAGGCGAACAGACACACAAACACACCGACTCTCTTATTCACAGCTGTGTGCGGTAATGAAGGAGAAAAGATGGGCCAATCGAACTGAAACAGGGAACAGGCTGGTGTCATCTGCTCTGTGACCTTCTGAGAAGGCTGTGTGTGCACACGTGTATGTGTGTGTACATGTGTGTGTGTGAGCTCTCCTCAAGAAGTCTGGAGGTCAGACCTGTGCTCACTGAAAGGAATTAACATTTGTCTGCTTTGCTAAGGACATGCTGTCCCCCTTGGAGAATGAAGGAGAGGTGTGCATTTTCAATGAGTAGTTAAGGGACAGGTTGGTCTATACAGCTAGTTTAAGGCATATGAAGCAGTTTTATTCAAGCATAAATTGTTTTAAAAAATATCAAAATTTTTAGATAGACACGCTTAAAATTATTGGTCAGTATCTTCAATCACATGGCTGAGAGTAGGAAACATAAAATGCATTTTTTACATGCTGTATCAAGATATTAAAGTTACAATAGAATTTTTTTTAACATGTAAGTAAAACTGGGTCAATTATAACAGAAGGGAAGTGATATGTATTGATTGTACAGTATAATATATTTATGTCTGTATGACAGCTTCAAGTAGTTGCTTGCCCTTTACTATCTTAAAAAAGGGTAGTGGGGGGGTGGGTTCCCAGGGAGGTGGGGTGGGTGCCCAGGGAGGTGGGGGTGGGATATGGTTCACGGCAGAAGTCCCCTGAAGTCCCCAGATACCTTCAGCTCCAATCCAGCACTAGTTGGATTGAGAATTTAAGGTCCACCTCAAAATCTATCATAGAAAAGTGTGAACCTGATGTACTGCAGTCAATAACAATAGACATACATACGTGCCCCTGTATGTGTGTTTGTGTTGCCAAGTAGTATTAAAACTTTCTAAGGAAAAGTGAAATTACATAAACAAATTCACTTAAACCAGAATTGCAAGATCAGAAGACACTCAATTTTGATGGTTTTCAAGGTAGATTGTTGTAAAGACCTACTTGTTTAGATAAATAAATAACATTAATCTTCAGTCACACAGAAAAACGAGGACACTAAATATTCAGTCCTTGCAAAAGAAATGACCACATGCTAATGTCTTATAGTTTTTATATTTATTTCTGGAAAATTTGATTTCATTGCCAGTTAGCACCAAACATTATGCCAGATTTCAACAAAATAGTTTATTCTGAGCAAAGAATTGGGACACCCTACGCAGTAACAGCAACTGCTACCCCCTTTAGCTGAAATAAGTTCATTGGAATTCTTCTTGTAGCCATGTACCTGTCTCTAAAGAAACTTTGCCCTAGTCTTCTCTTCATTGCCATCATGTTTTCTTAGAGAGCAAAGCAGTCCTTCTTGCACAGGTTAAACTTGTGCAGTTTATTGCACAGACATACACTTTCATGTCAACAGTAGCAAGAGCCTCCTTATGGTCCCAGGATGACATTTTAGGGCTTTGGAGACTTCTTTTAACATCTTGCCCTCTGCTTTTATGGTGAACTTTCTTGGATGATCAGAGCTGGGCATGTTGGTAGCCACGCTATATATCCTCCACTTGTGGAATATTTTCCTGACAATGTAATGGTTGATTTTTAGTTCTTTACCCTTTAATCCCTTACTTATCATGGTGGTCACTCTCACTTCGACAGTAAGGACACCAAACAAAATGTCTGTGGTTTATACATGGTAAACCTCCTTCAGAAAGCTGAGAAATGATGTTTAAATCATGTACCTAATGTTATAGGACTGTGTGTAATTTAAGCCACTTTAAAGGGAAATAAATGTGGGAGTGTCCTCATTTTTTTTTCTCAGCATAAAATTTTTAAGGTTAAGGGTATTTTTTCAGGTGTTACTGTTTATTTATTTGTCATAAATTTCTCACTATCCTTACAAAAAAAAAAGTTAAATAAACTATTAAAAGGAACATTCATTATGTTTGTTTTTTGTTTGAAAACAAATGTGTTTCATTTCTGGTTGGTAAAAATTATTTACCAATGGGCTCCAGCTTTAACATTAATCAACAAACTGTGTGGCACCTGTTTTTTTTTTTTTTTTTTCTTTTATGTACATTGGCAAAGTAATTTTTAAATCATTTTATTTAGGCTTCCATCCTCACACACATGCTTTAACACAAATTATACATTGTATTTATTGTACAATTACTAGACCTATATTAGAATATAATCTACAAATAGTTTTGATTTCACTAATTTGACCAAAAGACATATTCATTTATCTTGTTGAACTTTACAAGGACTGCAGCAAAACAAGCAAATAGCATGATTGTTCTGTTAGCAGAAGGCTTTTGACAATTGTCAAGCAGGTAATCAGACTAATGACAGAAACTGCATATTGTATAGTGGTCTTAGCAATGTGAGAATCTCTTAAGTTAAATGATATGCAATGATGAAAGTACTCACTTTCTTTTCTGTTGATAATTTACTGTTTGTTACTGCAGGGCATTTACACACACAAAAAAGGTAAACAAAAAATACTGACTGTTCTTTTTCAAGGGTGTAATAATTACTTACAAGTTCAGTCAGTTAAAAGAATAAATGATTGGATGAATGCATTTGAATTTAGACAGTGAAACTAAACTTTCAACTGTTTTGAGTTCCTGTCAGGCAGAAATGTGTTGGTGGTTACCATGTTGTTCCTAACATCAATCCAGTTTCCTTCCATCTGAGGGTAAAGGTTTGAGTTTTGAGTCAGATTGCTGAAACCTGAACATAACTGGGTATTTTAAGAGGTAAGTGATCACAAAGAGACATCAAAACCTGTAAAGGAATGGACAAAACATGCTAACTTTAAGCTTCTTGAATAGCCTTCCCAAAGCTCCTTCAGCTCCTTCAAGCTTTTCATTTCAACAGTGGATACAAGTAGGCTAAATTCACCTACTCTGCTCCCTGATAATGCAAAAAGCTTTCAAGGAGCCATTGTGGAGAGAGGTTTGAGAGATATGTGGCCTCTACCCTGCTCCCTTTAACCTTCTGCTCGCTTCTTTACTCTAATCTGATTTCGGGTAGACATCTTTGATCTAGGTCTGGGCTAAAGGAAAGCATGCAGCAGAAGCCTTGCCTTTACAGATCAACTGAGTATGGAGATTACTAGTCTTTCCTAACAGCTTTAGTGGCTAATACCTGATTAGGGCCCAGAGTCAACCAATTGTCTTATTGCTGGCTATCAATCCTAGCATTTGGTCTGAAGCAAGGGTGGGGGGCGGGGTGTGTGTGTAAGGAGGTGAGTAGAGGAAGAAGGGATTCAGTTGGAAGGGTGGTTATATTGAGGAAAGTGGGATGGAATGAAGGTTGAAACCGTAATGGATACTCCTTTTATCCCACCCTAATAAGAAGATTAGGCCTTTGGATTTCATATTAGCTGTGATCTCTGGGCATTTGGTGGTCCATACAGCTGTTTTTTTCCTTCTTCTCCCTCTCATTTCTCTCTTTCTACCTCTATTGGAATATTCTATGACACTTTATCACTGGGTCGGACTAAACATCCATCATCCAGTCCTCATTACAAAAGCTCACTATAATGCTCAACATCTGTTTCAACTTAGTGAAAAGTCTGTTCCTCCTAAACCTTCACGTACGTAGTTTTATTAAGAGATTGCAATTTCTATTTGATGCATGTGAGGAGATATTTTCCAATCCATCCATTTTTGTTGGAAAGACCCTCCACTCTTGTGATCCCAGTCAATTATAACACAAATCATGTTTTGAGTCTTCCTTGCTTTCCGTACCAGTTACAAACCAAGTTTTGTGAAAACCTTGCCCTAACTTAAAGTCAAATAAAGAATTAAAGACATGTTCTTCAAAAAGCAGAGTTCTCTAAAACATAGTTGGTAAAAGGCCTGCAATGGGTTGTTGAGATTTTTAAAGAAAGGAAATGAGATAAAATTTTGTCTCTAACAAACATACGTAGCTAACAGTGTGCCTTGAAAAATTATTCAATACTAAACTTAAACAGATTTTATTAGGATTAATTTTAACCTTTTTATGGCACTAGAGGCCTTCATTTTTTTGTTATTTCTAGTAGGCAGACAGGAAGTGGGGTGGAGAGAGGGGGAAGCCATGCAGCATAGGTCTCCGAGGTTGGGAATCTGACCCGGGATGGCTGCGTTGAGGACTGAGACCTCCAAATATGTATATCTATATATATAATATATCTACCGCTAATATATAGATATTTAAACTGCCTGGCCAAAAAAAAAGTTGCCACCAAAAAAAAATGGTCACGCTCTAAAATATTGTAAGACTGCCTTTAGCTTTGATTATGGCACGCATGCGCTGTGGCATTGTTTCGATAAGCTTCTGCAATGTCACAAGATTTATTTCCACCCAGTGTTGCATTAATTTTTCACCAAGATCTTGCACTGATGATGGTAGAGTCTGACCGCTGCGGAAAGCCTTTTCTAGCACATCCCCAAGATTCTCAATGGGGTTAAGGTCTGGACTCTGTGGTGGCAAATGTCTGAGAATGATGTCTCATGCTCCCAGAACCACTCTTTCACAATTCGAGCCTGATGAATCCTGGCATTGTCATCTTGGAATATGCCTGTGCCATCAGGGACGAAAATATTCATTGATGGAATAACCTGGTCATTCAGTATATTCAGGTAGTCAGCTGACCTCATTCTTTGAACACATACTGTTGCTAAACCCAGACCTGACCAACTGCAGCAACCCCGGATCATAGCACTGCCCCCACAGGCTTGTACAGTAGGCACTAGGTATGATGGGGGAATCACTTCACCTGCCTCTCTTCTTACCCTGATGCACCCATCACTCTGGAACAGAGTAGATCTGGACTCATCAGACCATATGACCTTCTACCATTGCTCCAGAGTCCAATCTTTATGCTCCCTAGCAAATTGAAGCCTTTTTTTCCAGTTAGCCTCACTGTTTAGTGGTTTTCTTAAGGCTACAAAGCTGTTCAGTCTCCATCCCATTAGTTCTCTTCGCATTGTTCGTTTGGAAATGCTCTTACTTTCACTATTAAACATAGCCCGGAGTTCTACTGTTCTTTTTCTTTGATTTGATTTCACCAAACATTTAAGTGATTGGCGATCTCGATCATTCAGGATTTTTTTCCGACCACATTTCTTCCTCGAAGACGATGGGTCCCCTCTATCCTTCCAGTTTGTAATAATGCGTTGGACAGTTCTTAACCCAAGTTTGGTAGTTTCTGCAATCTCCTTAGATGTTTTTTCTGCTTGATGCATGCCGATGATTTGACCCTTCTAAAACAGACTGACTTATTTTCCACGGCCACGGGATGTGTCTTTCGAACATGGTTGTTTAAGAAATGGGAAGCAACGCATTGCACCAGTTGGGGTTAAATAACTTGTTGCCAGCTGAAACATAATCACCTATGCAGTAATTATCCAATGGGAGGCTCGTACCTGTTTGCTTAGTTAAATCCAGATGGTGACTTTTTTTTGGCAAGACAGTGTATATCTTTATATACGTATATAGATATATAATACATGTGTGTGATGTGATGGAATAAATTAGGAAGCTGGGGCAACAAAGAAGGGATTGAGGGGTAAAATAAGAAAAATAAGAGAAAAGGTGCAATAAAAGCACATTTAAAAAACCCTCAAAAGCCTTATTATCCTAAAAGCTACATCTCTTTATGAGGATACATTTTATCTACTTAGGATCTCTCACTCTTTGTTCCGCAATGCATGGCATACCATCATTTCATCTGCATGTACATGAAAGGAGAGGCTCAGACGTCCTGCTTACATGGCTGCATAAATAAACCTTATTAGAGTGCTGTTGAACCTCTGGATAGTAATTTAATACATAAAAGGTGAAAATTAGCTATGTATGCACATTACGTTCTTTTTAGAGAAATTATGCCTGGAGGAATTAACTAATGCAGGTGATTAATCTCTCATTATCAGAACTTTCATCCCAAAGTTATTTATTAAAGTAGCCTATTTGTCTGCTTAAATTTTAGTTCTACATGGTAGAGTCTAACTAACTTGTTAAGTTGTTTTGATTGTTTTTCGTCTTTAATGATGGTTGTGTGTGCACTGCTTGAATTTGCTTGCTTTATGTATCGCTTCTTTGTCTCCCCCTGGCTTATTTGCATGCGGTACTGGCACGACTGATCAAGAAAAAAAGTTAGTATAGCTCAATACTAAATACAGTTCTGCAGTTGTGAATTCATCCCCAGCAGCAGTGGTCATATATTCATTAGGTGGGTGCATGCATTGCTACTGTTCTTCTTTTTCTAGCTTTCTCTCATCTTTATCCCACTGTTTGCAGAATTGATCGTTAATGTTAAAAACGTAACATTTCTGGGCCAAAGAGAGCCCACTCACATGCACCCCCATTCCCAACCTCCAAACAGAGTAAAATTAGCAGACCATCAAGTCAACGGAGCCTGACTAAAATAAAAACAAAAGAGTCTGTTCACTAAGACTCTTGTAAATGTCATGCCATCTAGAGGTGTGATGATACATCTAGCTCACAAGATAAGATGATTTTGGGCTCTCTAAAGTAGTGAGATGAGATTTTAGGACTATTTTGGACAAAACTATAAATATAAATAGTTATTTTATTTTGTTTTTTTTCACCAACAGAATGACAGTCTCACAAATCACAGGCTGTTTTAAATAATTTTATTATTGAAGAATATTGTAGTCAAAGTTTTGACTTTGTTTTGACTTGAAATGTCATGGTTTGTGGGATTCTTGTTCAGTTAGTGACTGTGTTTATGAGTTTTAGTTTATTCTTGGGATTTGGTATATTTAGTGTTTAATCGTGTTGTGTTTTGTTATTTCCCTATGTTGCCTGTTGTGTCTATTTAGTTCTGAGTCTAGTCATTTTCCAGTAAATTTGTGCTTCCCATCTGTTATTAATAATCAGCCTTTTTAATTGATCCACTTCCAATGTGACAATATGTCCTGATGTTCTTATTTCCTGAAATACCCACTTAATTCTATGACAAGATTTAATTGGATGTACACCTTGCAAAAAAATCTACTTTTGTCACATCCGTCCACAAATTCTGATTTTTTTTTGGCAAATGTGAGACAGGCCTTTGTGGTGTTTTTGTTCAGCTATGGTGTTTTGCTTAGAACTCTCCAGTGGACCCCTTTTTGTTGAACACTAACCTCATAAATCGCTTGTTGAGGCATCATGATGATCCCTCTGACATACTGAAATATAAAACAAACAGGAAAGTTACAAGTTACTGGGGTTAAAGCACTTATCAGTCAGACAATGAAAAAAGTAAGAAGAGGAGGAGAGAATGGGAGCAGCAGTAGAAGCTTCTCATGGATGGACATAAGAAGACAAGAGTCTAATGTTGATTTCACAATAAGAGATTTTGCCTGAAACAGCTGATAATCGCACAATCTGAACCTGACTTTGGATCTTGGAATGATGTGTTGCCTGTTGTCAGACAGGCTCTATTCAAGTGTTTTTTTATGATTAAGTAGTAATTACTTTTTTGCAGTGGCAGGTTGGTTTGTTTGTTTTTTTCCTTAATGAATAAAATTATCATTGAAAACTGGCTTTTGTATTTACTTTGGTTATCTAATGTTAAAACTTGTTTGTTAAAATTTGATGGTCTGAAGTATTTAAGTGGGACAACAAAGCAAAAGCAGAAGAAATCTCTGAGGTGGACAGCACTGTATAGATGGATATAGCCTAGTGCTAATTCAAAATAAATAATTTGTACTGGCAAAGGGCATTCAGATTGGCACCTTTTTTGTGTAATTTAGCAATTCATAGCATGGGACAGGATGAAACTAATACATCCTTTGTTATTTTCAAACTCTATTAATAATCTATGATCTCCCTGTGCTTCGCGCCTTTGGACTGGTTGTCGGCTGTTTACACAAACTGACGAGGGTACCATAAGAAGGCATGCTACAATTTTTGAAAACTATTTTAGCCCCCAGTAGACATGATGAAAATGGTATTTATTAATTGGATGGTATTCAGGCTCTGTTTACATATTTCATATTCATTTATTATGTTTTCTTTGCATGGCCATGGAAAGGCACTTGACTGACACAAATGCATTATTCTATTTATGTGTTATGTCCTGTGGGGCTGTTAATTATTTGTTTTTCTTGAGTGTAGAAATTTAAAGGAAATACATCACAAGTCCAACATGCAAAGGATGATGAATGATTTCCCCCTTTTTTTCTTGCCTCCCTTTATGCTTCCCTTTCCTCATTTCTTCCCGTATTCATTTGTGCTCAAAGAAAATCAAACCACGATACAGCTGAATACATTAATTTAAAGAAGAGTTAAAAAGAAGTCGCATTAGACAGTAGAAAGTATTCAGTTTGTCCTTTTAGGTCAGTCAACAGTCTAATCATTTGCTGGCAAAGGGAGCACTTAGTTTTGTCAATAGATTTCACACTGAAATTCATCATTTTGAAGGCAAATATGGAGCAGCAAAATGCAAAGCTTAGAGCTATTTATTATGCCATTTATTATTCTAAAGTAATAAATCTGGAAATATGAGATTTCTATTTAGGTGTCAGGAGCATTTTAGTTGAAGGGTGACTGACATTTTGCTCTGGCTGACAAGCGTTGATGTGACTAGTCATATTTACCTCACTGCTTGAGAGAGCATTATACTACATGGGGAACATGCAAATGTACTCTTTGACTGGGAACTATGGGAGCCCTTTTGACCTTTGCATTCTAAGAACTATAAGAATTCAAAACTTTCTCTGACATGCTGAAAAATTAAACCGTTTTTACAAACATCTCATGATTCACATGTATAAATACCTTTATTTCCAAAAAGTCTCCAGTGAGGTTACTGTAAATGCGATTAAATGCATCAAATACTGAATTGAGTACTAAACAAGTACCCCTGTTAACGTGGCACTTGTTCTTTCATCTGCCAAGGTTGGAGTTAAGAAAAACAAAGACTGAGGAAAAAAAAATCTTCAATTTAGTGAACATAATCTGAGCCATTATTGGAAATGACAGTTGAACCAAGTGAAATTGTATTCCCAATTGTAAACCAAATTGCTATGAGGACAACATAATTTCCTTGGGCTGGGGCCATACTAATTTTGCATCAAAACATTGGTAAATGTGTTTAAAAGCCATAATAGCATATTACCATGCAGTCTTCCTTCACTCTCACACGTGGACCCTATTAATCTGGGACTTCGATTTGCATGTAAATGTGGTCAACTTTCATATCATCAAAATACATGACTATACACCATTGGCGGGCCAGCGAGCTGTTTGTGCAACAACACGAAATATTCTCACCTGCAAGCTTGGTTTAGAATATATGCAAGTGCCTCTTTTATATGCAAAGGCTATTACTGATTCATATTGGTGTGTTTGCATGTGATTCCCTACTATGCGTGAATATGTACTTTTTGTAGAGACAGATATATGTGTAGGAATGTTGGTGTAAGAGAGTTTGGAATTGGAATAATGCATTGAAGTTTGATGTGCAATTACTGGATATATATTAGGAATTTTCACAGAGGTCAGACTAACAAGGCAGAAAGGGTAACAAGATAGAAAGAGATAAAAAAGGAAAGACACATCAATATTGCATGTCTGTTTGCATCAATGTGTGAGGACCTTAGTGAAGCAACATTGTCTACTATGTTGCCAGTGGCTAGAAAGGCTAAGACCTCCTTCCAGCAACATGTTTAACCAAAAAGGAAGTGATCTATGTTCCTTTATTAATAAAAGCATCAAAATGGGTTTTTACCTTTTTTCACATAAGTAGTTTTGAAAGTTTTATCCCAAACATGGCAGATTGGAACTTGGGACTCTCTGTATGGCCTTTACTTCTCCTGGTCCCTATTACAATGTCAGGGACAATTTTTGACATACAGATTATTTTACCTGCTGTCTTTATCAAATGGTTTCCATGTTATTAATGTGTTCACAATTAAGATTTTAAACACATGATAACTTTGCAAGTCCTCCAAAATGTCCATGGGCCTCCTGACTGCTTCTCTAATTAATGCTCTCCTTGAACAACCTCTGGTCATGTCTTTTTAGGATTGCAGTTGTGCCATACTCTTTTCAGTTTTGGATGATGGATTAAACAGTGCTCTGTAATATGTCAGAAGCTTGGAATACTGTTTTCTAACCTATTCCTTATTTAACCCTCTAAACAACTTCAACCCTGACCTGTCTGCTTTGTTGCTTGGTCCTCATGATGTTGTTTGTTCACTGATGTTCTCTTACAATCCTCCCATGGTGGACTCTATTTAGTTATTTAGGTGACTTCTAAAGTCTGATGGTGGCACTGGATTGTATTTAGGGGTACCAGGGGTCTGAAAATATATGTATTCCACACTTTACAGATATTTATATGTAAAACGTTCTCAAAACCATGTATCTGTGTATCTGGCTATCACATACAACCCTGATAAAACACCTTCAATGTGATAGATTCTGGCAAATTTCAAGGACTAAGTATATTTTAGCAAATCCAAGCTGATTGCATGAAACACAGAATAGCAGTTGGCTTGGTTGGCACTTCTTTATAAATATCGGTCGAATATTGAGAGGGGTAGAAACTCTCACATCCATTTTTTTAGCCATCACACATAACTGAGAGAAGGTTGCACACTTGGAGGAGACATAAGATGCAGGCTTCACAGGAAAAAGATATAAACCTCGCAAAAACTCTGACAAAAGCAGCTCTAATTAATAGTTATGTCTGGATGTGAAGTAAGAAAGATAACCGCAGCACCACTGAGAGACTCAACATGAATCACAGAAATTAAAATATGCTACTTTTTATGCTAATGAGAAAATGTCACTGAATTTCAATAGTATTAAACTCTCTTAATACATGTTGAAAACATATTAGAAAAAAGATAGAGAGTATATACAACTGGTATATTTAGCTTTATTTTGAATTGAATATTAAATTAAAATCACTGACCAATTAACTGAAAGTTTAAGGGTCTATTTCTAAAGCAAACTACCTTAAATACACTATATATTTCATATATCAATTAATTAGCATAATGATTATAATACTATCTGTACAAAAATGAAAATAAGTGTAATGATTTAGAAGAAATGTTTTAGAAGATGGCAAGACCGAATTGCTGTGGATTTGTCTATGAACAATGTTGACCTTAGGGATGACGATCCCTACCCAACATCTTTAAATTATAAAATTTAATAGGATGCCAAAACTGTTTGGGGAGTAAGAGAAAAACATAGTGGGACAGAAAAAGAAGATTGTAGGGAAAAAAATGCAGAGACAGCTCTCACTAAGGAAGCAAACCCTCTTTCCATCATTATACTGCAAAATATCATTTGACTGGCTGCTCGGCGGCAGGGGCCCCTGGTGGCTGCACAGTTCTGTTGTCGTGCTAAGAAGGGAAACAGCTTTTCACTTTTTCTGTCAAAACTAGCTTTGCACAAATGGTATCACTTTAAATGCCATGACAGTAGAAGGTGGAAGGGAGTGTGATGGGCCTAAGGGTATACTTAGACCCCATATGCTAGTGACACTGATACAAGTGTAATTCTAGACTATTAGAGTGACACAGGAGATTCTTCCAACCCCTTACCACACACACACACGCACACCCACACACATAAAACCGAGAACATGAAGCAGCTGAGGGGGTTATGTGGAACAGGCTGTCATGCCATGAAAATTTAAGAAATTCTTTAACCTGGCCTTTCCTGGTGAATATTTTATAATGCCAAAATGATTTATTAACTTCAGACAGGTACTGCTCAGTAGGGCCAGGTAGAGCCACGGGGACAACAATAGGGTAAGACCCAAAGGGTGCTGCATCGATCAAAAGGCAGAGGGAAAAGACTGATTTATAGCATATTTTACCGAGAATATTTCCTCTGAAAATTTTTCCTGTACTTCCCCTGGAAGTAGGTTGAGGAACAAAAATTGGTTCTTATACATGAATGTGCAGTGGAAAGATTGTTAAAACTAATGGCTTAAAGACACAACTCTTTCTTTTTATCTTGAATTGACACAATGACAGAATATGTTTGGCTCCAATCAGCAAAAGCTTGAAGACTTAGGCATACAAATCACTCTTTATTAACGCTAAAAAAATATTCATCTTGTAGTATATGGCTCTATAAATTGGAAAATAAAAAAATATATAAATGCATTCCCAGTTGGATATTTGCTTTATTTGTAGCCTTCTCTTTAATTTTTGCTTAAAATACCAAATGGTAAACCATTTGAAGAACAGCTTGATCATATTTATCATTAATCCCATCTCTTTCACTGCTCATGATTGCCAGAGACACAGTTTGCTCAACAATGTCACAAAGGTCACCGAGCTGTGAAGAAGAATAATATGGCAGTTAGACACTGAATACCTCAAAGAATAACAGTTTGAAGAAGAAATAAGGGATGCGGAGAATGTGACAGTTGAAGTAAAGGTTTAAAAAAGGAGAAAGGAAGAGAGAAGAATTTATCCAACCAGAGAGGGAGTTAGAGCCCTATGAACAAATAAATTAGAACGAAAGTGAGAACCATCAAAAATGGAGCGAGAGTGAGGGAGCGGTGAAGCAGATAGGGCCCTTGGGAGTCAGTGAAAGAACAAAAGCGGCCCTTCTGCTAATTGACTGCAGAATTAGCCCCATCTCCCCCAGAGGGACTTTGGCGAGGCAGTGGCAGATGGAGTCAGACTGGACATGAGAGCAGAAAAAAGACTCTGTAAAACCTGCCGTGAAGCTGCCCACAATGGTGGGTCACAACACCGCAACAAGCTCCTTGTTTAACAGGGCTTGGCCAAGCGGTGAAAAAGGGCTGGGAGGGCTGTTGAGGATTACAGAAGGTCAGTCAGGGTGGCTGGAGCCACTGGATGTAGAAGAGGGGAGGAGATAGTATAGTGAGTGAAGAATAACATGCTTTAATTTGTTTATTTTACATGTACTTATTTTACTGTCTTTGGTTGTGTTTTTTTGTACTATTAAATGTACCGTACTATTTCACAGTATGTGAAGCGAACGTGCAGATAATTTTAATCATACAGTGAATTTCAAAGTAATACTCCTTTAAATTTTCCACATTTTATCAGAACTACAAACATCTACGTATCTTACTGGGATTTTAGTTGATAGACTAACCTAGTAGCATGTAATTGTTTAGAGGGAGGAAAAATGTTTTTTAGGATTTTTGCAAATAAATATCTGAATAGTGTGGTGTGAAGGTATGAGACATTTGTTAGTGAAGAAACACCATCATGAAAACCAAGGAACCCACCAGAGATGTCAGGGATGACGTTTTAGAGTCAGTTTAAAGCTAGGTTAGATTTTAAAACAAGCCTAAAAGATCTCACAAAGCACTGTTCAATCCATCATCTAAAGTTAAAAAGGGAATGGCAAAACTCCAATCCCAGTAGTACAACACCATCCACTTGAATGAACAGGCAAGGTAAGGAGAGCAGTAATCAGATAAACACACAAGTAGCCTATGGTTAATCTGGAGGAGCTGCAGAGATGCACAGTTGAGGTTGTAGAATACGTTGCAAGGTCAACTATTAGTCACGGTATCCAAAAATCGGTCCTTTTTAGAAAAGAGACAAGAAAAAAAACAAAGCTGAAATAAAGCCAAAAGAAGTCCAGTTTGAAGTTTGTTAGGGATGCAGATAAAACATGTCAGATGTAACCAAAATGGCCTACATTTGTAGTCTGTTTGTGGTGGAAAACTAAGACTGCGCAACACCCTGAATACAAACTCCCCAGCATAAAGAATGGTGGTAGAAGCATCATGCTGATGAGATGCCTTTCTTCAGTAGGGTCAGAAAGCAGATCAGAGTTGATGGGAAGATGGGTGGAAAAAAATAAAGGCAATAATAGAAGAAAACCTGTGGGAGGATGCAAAAGGTTTTAAACTGAGGCAGACATTATAATTTTATGATTCTAACCATACATCTAGAGCTACAATTGGTTTACATTGAAAAATGATTGTGTTCTACATGGTGCAGTCAAACATGGTGCACTAATCGTGTGTTGCAAGATCTAAAAATGTGTCTTCATAAATAGAGTCGAACCCTAAAAGACTTGCACAAAGTATTATTTCAGGGAAAGCCAAATACATATACATACCTAAATTTCCCAAATTTCTTTTGAAAAACAATTAATAATTTTGCTTCCATTTCCAAATGATGCATTATTTTGTGTTTGTGTCTCACGTAAAATCCCACATATATAGACTTGTGTCTGTGGTTGTGTGTAATGAGACAAAATGAGAAATACTAAGAGAGTGCAAATACTTTTGCAAGGCACCATATAATACATAGCTGATCAATATGGAAGCTAAAAGTATGTAAAATAAATAAATGACAAAGAAAAAAAATAAAATAAACATGAGCAGATATTCACTTGTTTGCCAGGTTCACAGTTTTATTCCCGAACTTGGATGGGGGGCTTAGGTCTGACAATCCAAGTCCTGGCTGGCTTTCACCTCAACCAATCAACAGCATAGTGGAGATTTTTAAGAAGCACCACTTTGTACATGCTTGCCTATTCCTTTCTGTGCATGAACCCACAACAGCAGTCATTTTTACGTTTTATGCCAACATATGTCTGATGTTGTTCTAAACCTGTTTTCATTAAAGTGTAAGCTGAAAATGTGAATCAGTCAGTCAGTCAATCAGTCATTTTCTATACTCCCTCTTCCATAGTGGGTCGCGGTGGAGCGGGTGCCTATCTCCAGTGGTCTACAGGCAAGAGGTGGGGTACATCCTGGACAGGTCCCCAGTCCATCGCAGGGCAACACAGACACACACACACAGGACAAACAACCATGCACACACCCAGTCACACCTAAGAGCATTTTTAGAGAAACCAATTAACCTGACAGTCTGTGGGCTGTGGGAGAAAGCCGGAGTACCTGGAGAGAACCCATGCATGCACAGGGAGAACATGCAAACTCCATGCAGACTCCCAGTGGGGAGTCGAACCCAGGACCTCCTGGCTGCAAGGCAACAGTGCTAACAACCGTGCAGCCCACTTTAGCACTATTTTTAATATTGTTATTTTGAAATATTGTGTCAATGCAGATGTTATCACTACCTGCGGGTTCAGTAGTATTACAATGTGTTTGATTTGAGTCTTAGAGATTGTGTATGTAAATGCATATTTGGTTTTTTTTATGCAAAAAAATATCTGTTTAAAAATGCCCCCAGTAGTGTAGCTGGGTCATTAAAGTGTCATTTAGTGAAAACATCTGAAACCACAGCACTTGTTTCATTACTTTATATAGTTTTGCTGCTTTATATGTTTATTGTAACAATGGCTGGAGTTGATTTAGTCTAACATGGATACATTTTATGGGTTTCTATTAAAATCAGCTTTTGACAAGCTGTTTAATTCATGTTAAGCAGCCAATGAATTTGAGATAATCATACAGTTTGTTCTAACATTTCACTGAGTATATGGAGGTATTTTCATGGATTCGCTGGAGTCACTGTTGAAGGGATCAGCTTCTCTGAATATCTTTACCAAACCTTTAAAGAGTGTTCTTGATATTTATTCTAGATATTTTAAGGATATTTTCTTGGATCATGACCTATAACTCTGAAAAAAACATAAACCATTGCAACAGTCAGTCATTGAGAAAAAAATAGCAAATTCCAAAAATTATTTATAAATTTCCCCATCATTCATGCTGAGTTTCAGAACTTAAATAAGTTATTAAAATCAGAATCAGTAAGCCCACAGTTGCTAGGATCCAAAAAAAACTTAATAGAAATGGATGACAGCAATACAAACACACTCAGACCATACCACCCTGAATAACCAAGTAACCGTTCCTACTATGAAGTTGAATTGCACTGCTCAAAGCCCTTTTTGAAAGTGCCAAAAGCAGCCATCCCTTTTCCAGGGATTACTCTAAGGAACGTATTTACTGTTTCTCTCTCTCATATAAAGGCTGTATGGAAATCAGAGGACTACAGACACCACTCATGGGCTGTTTTGAAATTCAAAGAAGGTGGGGAGTAAAACTATATTGTCCTTTTGAGGATGCGAGAGGATGCTTTCCATTCTGTCCTGCACCATGACTGTCATAGTAATCTGATATGACAAATTCACATACAGTGGATTAGCTGCCGGTGGTGAAAGCCAGACCGGTTAATATTTGTTGATGTTGCTTTTATCCAAGAGGTCTGGTATCCCTTGGCTGGGTGATGGGGGAAAGGAAAGGGAAGGGAAGGAAAGGAAAGGAAAGGAAAGGAAAGGAAAGGAAAGGAAAGGAAAGGAAAGGAAAGGAAAGGAAAGGAAAGACTGGCTTATTTTCTGGCTACCAAGAAAGGTAAGAATATCTGTGGGCTAGTGAGTCTGCTCATCACTTTATAGACTGTCAAAATCTTTGATGTTCTCGGACTCTTGATGTTGGGGGCTATGAAAAATGCTTAGCCCAATTTAAGCTTCTCTCAAAAAAGGGCTAACAACTGTAATTAAATCATTAAATTCTTGTCTACGCTTCACAGAGCATAGAGAAAATTAACTTCCCACCAACCTCATTTTCTACTTGAACATGAAATAATGATTTTTTTTTTTCTCAGGCTCATATAATTACAAAGCTAACATCTGATAGAGTCAGCATCCAGGGGGGATTATCACATGCATGAGTATTAGACCTCATTACCAGCTTGACTGCAAAATTATTACATCTTGTAATTGGATGGCGAGATTTATACACAGATTGGCTGGGTTTCTGTAAGATTGTAATTACAAGCTTCATTGGTTTGCTACTTATCGGAACTTCACAGAGAAAACAACTGGTAAAATGAAATGAGCATTTCATTAACCTATCGCCTTATCAGGGGAAAAACCTGTGTAACGTTCATGTATGCATTAACATAAATAGGATCATTCATTCTGCCGCCAGATAGCCTGGGCTCGAGTTCTACAAAAAAAATGTAAATAAATAAATAAATAAAGGGAGGGATGGTAGAAGGAAACAGTGAGGTGGTGCTGATATAAATGTCAGTGCAGTTGGGGTAGGAAGGGAGACGGTGACAATTTTAATTTATTTTGACAGAGTTTATTTAACCTTCATAATCCTTTTTGAGACAGAGAGGAAGGACAGGGGAGGAATGGATACCAGGGGGATGCAAAAGATGAGAGAAAAAAAGGGGGAAAATAACAATATATTAGTTGTCTATTGTTACAAGGGATGAACTCAATATATCTATTACTTAAAGACTAACTGACTGTGAAAGTGCTCATTTCACGAGAGACGAGGCATTGAGCTGGCGGGGGACTCCTGGGGCCTCTGAGGTAGCTGCTCCTTCCTTCTCTTCCAGCTTTCTCTCTCTCTCTGTCTCTCTGCTTTGATGTTCCTCCTTTCACCATTAACAAACTCTGGCCATGTTGCTGTCTTGCTCAAACACAACAGCAGGTGCAGATTGGATGCCCACATAAATAACCTCCTCCACACAATGACAAGATGGGATCGATCCAGATTTTGATGGGTGCTGCTCCTCATACAAAAGGTGTGTGTGTGTGTGTGTGTGTGTGTGTGTGTGTCTTCGTCTGTGCATTAAGATGAGTTGAGGAGAAAACCAATGGGGACGAGCGAGATGGGACGGGGGAAAGAGTGATGGGAAAGAGGGGGTGGGGTGGGTATAAAGTGGTTCAATTACAAGGCCAGCACTGTTTCTCTCTTCTTAACAAGAGATTTCATGGTGTGGACCAATGTTTGGCAGAAACAGCTGAGTGCCACTAATGCTAAAGCATTACACTCCACCAGATCAGCTGGACTCTTTTGAGATGGGAGTCAGTTGTTATTGAACCTCATTGTCCAGACTGGTTGCTTTTTCAGCTGGGATCAATGGTGCTTCAACCACTGGGCGTGATATAGAGAACCATGCAGTAACCTGCCACTCAATCTTTGGGACATAGTCACTGTAAAAACAAGAGTGAATCTACGTTCTTTCAGAGCTTTGCCGAGTTATCGTTGTCAAGGAGTTCCCCTTAACACCTCATGAACTCTATGGCCATTATTATATATTTGTTCAATGATTATTTAAATTTTCACCCAACACACTGCACTTTAAGTCACAGCATGGCCAAAAAGTTTCAAAGCATTTTATGTTCATGAGATTCCTCTTTAATTAAAAGTACCCTATTTAATCACTGTACTTTTTATAATTATGCGCACCTTAACCTAGCAGTACTAAACCCGGATTTGCTGTCCTATCCAAAGACAACAGATATAAAGATACTCCTCTCTAATTGTGCTTGTAGGGATGTTAAGCATACATGCCAAGTGACAAATGTTTGGAGACAAGTCAACCTTTTTAAGTTCCTGGAAATAACATGTTTTAAAGGAACAGGCTATAAAATCATCAGGTTCTTTTTTTTATTTTTGTAATATTTTAGAGTAGTCATTTTTTATAAGCAGTATTACCTCAGTAAATAAAGCTTTCAACACCCTGTGATGATGACAGACTTTTCAGCTGTTCGTAAACAGGGTTTATTATGTTATCAAAAAATTATTATGAATGTCAGTTTTACTTTGAAGTTTAAATTTCTAAGTTTCAAGTTTTCAAAAGTAACTGTAAGGTCCCCATGAATACAAAATATCAAAATACAAGCGGTAAAGACCAAGGTTTTTTAACAACCCCGATCTTAAGATTCAATACGCATAAACAGTATAACTTCCTAACTCTAAAGGCAGCCCAAACACTGCCAGTTGTTGTTGTACCACAGCTTGAGAAGCATATTTTTGGAGCAGAGTCCATCACAGTTTGACAACAATGTGTCCTGACAAGCAGTGTTGCTTTACTTCCTGCCTCCAACTTCTAGGGGGCATCAAGGAGAATTGGGGAAGAGAGCATTGGAGGATGAAAAATTAGTAACTCCCTGATAGTTCATTTTGTAATGTTTAGAATGACTTAAAAGTAGAGACATACTAGATTAATTTACTCCATTATTAATAAATAAAATGCAAACCATAATAATTAATAATACTTGCACTGCAATTTTTCATCAATGTACAGTCACATAAAAACATTTTCAACAAACTTCTTATTTAAAAATAATTTGTATGCATGTGTTTGCGTGAGTGAATATACTCTGTATAATGCAAAGGCACCTGATGCTTGAACCTGCAACAAAATGCAAAATCATTGCAAAAATAAAAAATGACTGTCTTTGGGTCCAAGAAACATTAAATAGACAAAATGTGTGCTTTAGAGTTTAAATGTCATTTATATATCTTTTACCTTAATGTCTTTACAACTACAATTTGAAAAGGTTAGCCATACATTTATATTTAGTCCCTGCTACTCTGATACCCCTTAAAAAAATTCAGTTCAATGAATTACTTTTTAAGTAACTTAAATAGTATGTGAATGAGTGTGTGATTGGTTGTTTGTGTGTTGCCCTGCGATGGACTGGCGACCTGTCCAGGGTGTACCCCGCCTCCTGGCCATAGACTGCTGGAGATAGGCACCATCTTTCCCGCGACCCACTATGGAAGAACCGTTAAAAATTGACTGACTCACTGAACTTAAATAGTAAATAATATGCAAAGAGTAATACACAGTAGCAAACTTATCAATAATCGGCTGTCCACTTAAACTGGAAAGGGTGTACATTGAGTCCATTTGCAGTTTACCACTAACCCTTTGGGAAACTCAGCAAACGTGGAGGAAAGTGCTCTGATCAAATGGGCCAAACAAAATTTTTTAAGGACCAAGTGCAGCAGAAAACACTACACATCATCACCATCTCTAATACAAAACGTTGCGGTGGCAGCATCATGCTATAAGATGCTTAGCATGATGCTGTGTGTTGTTTTCTCTCATTTTATAAAATCTTATCAAAACAAGCTCAATGAGTAAACTGTACTCATACAAAGTGTTGTACTGAAAAAAAACTGTTACAGTTTGTCTTTGATTCTTTAATGATTTAAGTTTCATAAAGAGTAACATAACAGAGCAGTGCCTTGCAAACACTTTTAAAACTCTACCTCTTTCAGGTGTTCCACTCTAACAGCACCCTCCTCTCCGCAGATCACTGTGTCAACAGCTTATTACAACCAAAATAACTGTGACAGATTCCTGTCTTCATCTGCAACCCCATAACCCAACAGGTCAAAGAGTGTGCCCAGTGCTTAGTCTCCTCAGGAACGAAAACTTCAGTTTAAATTGTATTGTCCAGTGCTTCCCAAAACAACAATTGTCACATGAAAATTATCTCCAAATAAAAATCTAAAATGTGTTACCTGCACATAGATTAAGCTCCTTTTACTCTGATGCCTCAAAATAAAATCCAGTGCAACCAACCAAGAATTTTGTTACATATCATACTGATAAAATATTTTTCTGTTGTGCACTATGCAAACATGATAGTAATTTATAACTATAACAAACTTAATCATGATTCTACTGAGAAGGTGATTGGCTGGAAACTTCCATCTCTCCAGGAGTTGTACATCTCCAGGATCTGGAGACATGCTGCCAGGACTGCAGCCAACTCCTCTCACCCTGGACACACCCGCTTTCTGTACTCCCCCTCCATCAGAAGGTTCCAGTCCATCAGGACCAGCAGCTCATGCCACCACAGCAGTTAGCCGGCTGAACAGTAATCCAGGTCCTCCCAGACGAATACCCCCCTCCCCACACACAAACACATACCATCAATTTTGTTATTTACTCCTGTCATATTATACTTTTTAATGTAATGTGAGTTTATATATTTTTTAAATTTTATATAGGATTACGTTATTTATCCTTTGATTTGAACCTTTGCTGTGTTTGCACCTGACACCATGACGAATTCCTAGTGCTGTAGGTGTTATGTTCTGCACCTGGCAATAAAGTTCTATTTGATTCTGATTCTATAAAGTATGGTTAATTTTGCCTTTGGAAACAGTGCGTTGCAAAAGTGCTATTCCCCTTTTTGTTTTTATTTTGTAGTTGCAACTTTTTCACAAAGTCACATATACACATTTTGTGTATTGTATTGGGATTTTTTGTGATCCAAATTAACGCATAATTGTAAAGTGGAAGGAATTTCTCTATCAATAAAAATCTGAAAAGTGTGACCTGCATGCTTTGAGTATTCAAACCCTTTCTCTCTAATACCCAGTGCAACAAAATTCAGGCTTTTGTCACAAGTTATATTGGTGAAACCTTTCTTTTCTAAAATGCACCCCTTAAACAACATAGTGATTTCTACCAAATGTCCCACAGCAAACAGCACATAAAATATTCATGCTTCTGCTCAGCAAATACAGCACAAACATTCACTGATTTTTCTTTATTCCTTTCTAGTATTTTGTGTATAGTGTTCACAACCAATTAAGCTCTCCAGGAAGTTGAACCCCACCACAACTTAACCAGAGTCAGTCTGATCATTGATCAAGGTGATAGAAGTGCTGGTGAGAGCGAGAGGCCGAGGCATCCTGGGGAGCATGTCCATCACAATAAAAACAGCAGGTTTTAACAACACTCAATAGTTAGAACAAAGATGCACCAAAGCAAAAAGCAGCAAACACGATAGCACATGAAAAGGACACTCTCATTAAAATTCCATTTGTCATGCTGTCTGTTGATCATTTTATCTCTAAGTCTTTACTTCACACCATTATCAAAGGATGTAATTTCAGAAGAATACTTCACTGTAAAAAGTATTTTTCTTCTCCATAGGGCCGTTCCTTAAAATTCAATTAACTCTCTTCATAAATGAATGTGGGAATTGTATCATCTGAAAGCAGATTTTCATGCTCCTGTTTATTGCTTTGCCATTTCTGAAGCAGCAAATCAACATCTGAAATGGGAGAGTAACTCTTATGAATATTTTTGGAGCTTTCAAACTAATCTCTTGCGTCTTACGCGCTCAGATTTAGCATAAAATTATAGGTGGGACAAAGCAAGTTATCACTGCTCTCTTTGTCCAAAGTCCTTATTTTTTTGTACTTCTCACACGTTTATTGTGCTTAGCATACATCTGCAACTGAAACGTGCAGATATGCACGTCGAGTATACATTGGGAGTCTGTGGCTTATACTGCCTGCTGGCTGACTGGAATTTGATTTATTATTCATGGAGAAGTTAAATACCCAGTAATGGAATTAGTTTGTGAATTGCCAAATTGGTTAATTTGCTTATATGCAGTTTTTGCTTTGGTGATCAAATGTCTGCTGACTTGTGCATTCTTTGCAAATCCAGATGTAACTGCCTTTAAGATAAAAGTAAGCTGTTAAAGGTGAAAATATTCTGAACCTCTGGAATAAAAAAGTTGCAATTTATTCATCTTGAAAGTGATTGAAGTTGTCCTTGAGGTGTCTAACTGTAGCTGCATACAGTTGTGCTTCTAATTCCATTTGTCCCATAAACATACTTTCATGATTATACAAATGCTAATCCTCTTAGGTGAGCAGTAAAACACTCAGCTTAAAGCAGTTAAAACCATTTAAAGGCAACTAAATGCTACATCCTCCTCCTCCTTCTCTCCCTCTCGCTGCATCCCTCAGTGTTTCTGTCTTCTTGGCTAGCTATAGCTATTCATTAGCTCCAGCCCCTATGGCAATGAGAGTCTTTAACCTCCATTAGATCTAATGTTGATATGTTTCCCCACCAAAGAGCCAAAACAATTAACACCCCTTCTCACATTTCTTTCCCCTCAGCCCCTAACCACATCAGAATCTGGGCCCACCCGTTCATTACCCACCCTTGAGAATGCCCCTGGGAGGAAAGAAGTCAAATCCTTGGCTGTTCTCTTTTGTATGGTATGCAGTTAGAAACCAGAAGATGTTGATACAAACTTGTCAATGATAATAATTCCGTCCACAAAATCGCTACAGTGTGACAGCCCAGGTATTCACTTTCTTTTTCTTTTAAATGTGACACGTAATCTTGACAGTGTGAAGTATTACTTATTTTGCCTGTTGTATAGCCACATCAATAGTAAAGGTAATGTCAGAAATTCAACTGAAATGATTTAAAGTAAAAGGGAAACTCCTTTTATATATGAAGCTATATCAAAAGATGCACATTTTCAAACTAAAAGAATCAATCAACCAGAGGTTGGATTAAATCATGATTTTGGAAGTCAAAAGTTAATCTTAAGATTTTCCACTGGAGTCAGGTTCCAAGTAAAGACACGAGTCTAAAGTCAAAAACGAGATAGTCCAGAGACAAGTTCCAAGTCTTAAACTTTGAATTCTAATCATAACCAAATAATTTGACCAAACATTCTAATTCCATTATACTAATAGTTTCCAATAATTTTGGATGTGACTTCATTGTTGTATGTATTTAGCAGAACAAACAGGAAAAAAAAAACTGAACGACAGAAGTTTAAGAAACTTAATGCTGAGGTTGCATTTCCCACTGAATAACAACAACATTAAGATTTGAATGCTTCTGGCTTTTTTACTGTACTTAAACTGTTGCTAGAATGTTATTCAAAGAAAGAACATTCTCTATAAGACGATTGTTACTTATTGTGAGACTGTATGTAACTGTATGTTTCAGGGAAATTAAAGATGAATTTCATTGTAGATAATAAATGTTTTCTAGAAAATAGTTTGCGTTACTGACCTTCTTTAGGGAGAAGCACAGGCACACAAGATAGCCTTAGTAACTAACTAAAAAACTGAAAGTATTTTGTTTTTAGATCTGGCAATTATATTTAAATTTTACCTTTTGTCTTTAAAGCTTCACACATTCAAAGATTTGCTAATATAGGGTTTTTTTGCATTAATTTGAACAAATGTATGTAATGCTTATCGGTTGTGAGGCTTGGACTGTCTGGACAAAACAAGTGAATGTTTTGACAGTTTGACGTGACATTTTTACTGGATAAGTAACCATTTTCTCCAAATGGTGCAAAGTAACATCGCAGTATTTTTTCATGGTTCTCTTCTGCATAAGCACTATGTGTGTTAAGTTTCTCGATAGTGCGTGTAAACTGGCCAGAAATTAGTGGTTGATGGTGGTTAATTCAAGAAATGTATAGTATATGGAGGAAGATAAGGGTGTTCAAGTTAAAAGGCTAATGTCCAACTGAAATCACAAGTCATTAAACCCTGAATTGAAGCCGAAATCAATAGTCTGACTCGAGTCAAAGTCATGTGATTCGAGTCCACCCCACTGCAGTTAGAAATAGTCACAAAATTAACCATATTGATGAATGGACGTTGGGTACTGTTTGTTTAACTGTAGGCATCAGGTTACATGGTTGGATTTAGGTAGCTCGGTTTGGTTGTAGGTTTTACTTCAAAATCATTTTTAGGATTCCTGGGGCATTAAACATACTTCTGTGGGACAGAGCATGGTTTAACAGTAGAACAGGTACCACATACAGGGGTTGGACAATGAAACTGAAACACCTGGTTTTAGATCACAATAATTTATTAGTATGGTGTAGGGCCTCCTTTTGCGGCCAATACAGCGTCAATACGTCTTGGGAATGACTTATACAAGTCCTGCACAGTGGTCAGAGGGATTTTAAGCCATTCTTCTTGCAGGATAGTGTCCAGGTCACTACGTGATACTGGTGGAGGAAAACGTTTCCTGACTCGCTCCTCCAAAACACCCCAAAGTGGCTCAATAATATTTAGATCTGGTGACTGTGCAGGCCATGGGAGATGTTCAACTTCACTTTCATGTTCATCAAACCAATCTTTCACCAGTCTTGCTGTGTGTATTGGTGCATTGTCATCCTGATACACGCCACCGCCTTCAGGATACAATGTTTAAACCATTGGATGCACATGGTCCTCAAGAATGGTTCGGTAGTCCTTGGCAGTGACACGCCCATCTAGCACAAGTATTGGGCCAAGGGAATGCCATGATATGGCAGCCCAAACCATCACTGATCCAACCCCATGCTTCACTATGGGCATGCAACAGTCTGGGCGGTACGCTTCTTTTGGGCTTCTCCACACCGTAACTCTCCTGGATGTGGGGAAAACAGTAAAGGTGGACTCATCAGAGAACAATACATGTTTCACATTGTCCACAGCCCAAGATTTGTGCTCCTTGCACCATTGAAACCGACGTTTGGCATTGGCATGAGTGACCAAAGGTTTGGCTATAGCAGCCCGGCCGTGTATATTAACCCTGTGGAGCTCCCGACGGATAGTTCTGGTGGAAACAGGAGAGTTGAGGTGCACATTTAATTCTGCCGTGATTTGGGCAGCCGTGGTTTTATGTTTTTTGGATACAATCCAGGTTAGCACCCGAACATCCCTTTCAGACAGCTTCCTCTTGCGTCTACGGTTAATCCTGTTGGATGTGGTTCATCCTTCTTGGTGGTATGCTGACATTACAGACTTGCTGTCTTGGTCACAGATGCGCCAGCAAGACGTGCACCAACAATTTGTCCTCTTTTGAACTGTGGTATGTCACCCATAATGTTGTGTGCATTTCAATATTTTGAGCAAAACTGTGCTCTTACCCTGCTAATTGAACCTTCATACTCTGCTCTTACTGGTGCAATGTGCAATCAATGAAGACTGGCTACCAGGCTGGTCCAATTTAGCCATGAAAACTCCCACACTAAAATGACAGGTGTTTCAGTTTCATTGTCCAACCCCTGTATATGAAGGCTGTTTTTCAACACAGCTGTCCATTGTTTAAATCCCAACTTCAGGATCTTTGCTGCAGGACTTCCCCTTTCTCTCTCTGCCAATTTAATGTCTGATAACTGTGAATAAAGGACACTAGTGCAGTTAAAAGCCTTCAGCTGATTCAAAATGCTGCAGCAAGAGTTCTGATGAAAATTAAAAAGAGAGATCATATTTCTCCTATTTTAGCTTCCCTTCATTGGCCCACTATTAAATCCAGAACAGAATTTAAAATTCTCCTCCTCACATATAAAGCCCTTAATGATCTAGCTCCATCATACATCAGAGATCTGATCGTTCCATACGTTTCTAACAGAGCACTTCGTTCTCAGACTGCAGGTTTACTAGTGGTTCCCACAGTCTCTAGAAGTAGAATGGGAGGCAGATCCTTTAGTTTTCAGGCTCCTCTCCTGTGGAACCAGCTCCCAGTTTTAGTCCGTGAGGCAGACAGCCTGTCTACTTTTAAGGCTAGGCTTAAAACGTTCCTTTTTGATAAAGCTTACAGTTAGAGTGAGGGAGGGAGCCTTCCTCCCTCCCTGTTGGATGGAGTAAGGGGGGAGTCAGGTTTAGCCTAAACTGGCTCAGTTATGGTTGAGGTGCAAACACACACTCCATTTCTGCTACCTGTATGACCCCTTCTCTTTTCCAATAGTTATAATCAGTCTGACAGAGAGAGGTATCCCAATCCTTGTGGTTTTTAGTATAACAATGACCATCAGTGGGACCCTTTGTGGGGTGCCTTGAAACGACATTGTTGAAAATAAGCGCCGTTTAACTAAATAATCTGGATTGAAACTATCTGTGTAGTTATGCTGCTATAGGCTTAGGCTGCTGGAGGACATAATGACCACTTTCACCCTCTTCGCTACATTCTCACACTACTCTCCAATTTTGCATTATTTGTTGTTATTTCAGCTTTTAACTTTGTTCTCTCTCTTTTCTCTTCCTGGAAGCTACAGTACACAAACAAAGAGACTGGTAAAAACTCAGAATCCTTATATGCACCACATTAACCTAACCGGGAAGGAGAAGTCACAGCTGGAATCCCCGTAATGTCATGGAGCCACAAACAAAACACTTCTCCCTTTCCTTTACCCGCGGTATTTTACCTAATTGCATCTGGAAGGCATGAAACTACCTGAATGTCTTTGTAACTGGCTGGTGAGCGAGTCTCTAATTCAAAGAATCCTTGGATTCAAAGTTGACTACGATCTCATGTTCATGAATCAGTCGATCAAAGAACAACTAAAAGTTAAGCTATGATCTGCTGTTCGTATATTCAGTGATCATGTCATGGCACAATTAAGACAAGCTGTCTTAAACCTTTCTTTCTGAGCTTCTGCAGAAAAGAATCTGAACCAGAGATCTCCCCCGGATGAGATGGTCTCTAATCATGTAAAGTGAAGTGGCTTCCTTCTTCCACTACCCTGAGAGAGGACAGCATATGAACCGCAGCATAGCACGCCTTCCTGAGCTGCAATGGAGAGCAGTTTTCTTTGTTCATCGCCTTCGCCTTCCAACTTAACGCCCTTCTGACCTACCACGTAAAAGGTGGCCTCATTGGACAGAGAAAATTAATTTAGGATGAAACAATCTAAATTGTATTTATTTTGTGGTGTGGTGTATTGCTTTTGTTTGTGGTGTTAAACGTTAGGTAGCCTGCTGGGACTCAAATGTTGAGTTGTGTATTAAATTTACGACAAATTTTATTTCAACCCAGATGTGACTTCATCTTCATGAAAGTTGTTTGGCTGTTTCCTGATCAGGTGATGCCCTGATATGTTAGTCTGACTAAAATTCTATATTACAGCTTTATTGGTCACTTTGTTAATGACTGATAAATGTTAATTATAATTATTTTTTTTATTATTTTTTTTTACATTTGTGAATACCTGTATGCTTCTACTTGCCTTTTATGTTGCTCCTGACACATCTAAATTTCCGCACTGTGGGGAAATATAAGATATTTATATTCTATTTAAGAAATACTTACTTACTCTTAAGCATTATTGTGAATACAGTGGTTTTTAAAGGAGATTAAATGTGTCAGTGTATTTTGTTACTTTTTATTTTGTGATGATTCATAAGGTCATAGTAATACATCAGAAATCACATTGTCTGGCCCAGAGGTCCAAAAGAGAAAATTAATTCTTGTAATATTTCAAATTATTTAAATTTAAGACCGACATGAATTATAAAAAATTAGATAACACCTTAAAAATGATAACTAACTTACTTTATAAGTTACCCAAGTTCAATATAACTTTGTCCACCTAAGCTGATGTTTTTCCACTCTGGTATTTGGCACGGATAGCTAACTAAACAAAACATTCAAACTGTAAACAGTAAGCCTGATAACAGTTACTGTTAAAAAAAAAAAAATTGTCAAGTTTAAGCCACACCTCTTCACAGTTACAGTTTCCCATGATATAGTTAGTTAAGGAAACTGTAACATTTTGATTTGTAACATTTTGATTTGAATTGGCCAAACATACAATAAGGCAGTTTCAGAAGCAAAAACATATATTTTTTGTAATAAAGAGTTGATGAGAGAAGGCATAATCAAATAAACTACACATTTAAGTTCTAACTAAAGGTAATTTAGAACATTTTAAGAGGTTTGAAGATATGCTAAAATGCTGTGCTTAACTGGAAGTGGACATCCAAATAAAATTCTGCATAGCAACAGATTCAAGTCAAGTTGAGTCAAGTTTATTTATATATCGCTTTTCAGCAACAAGGCACTCAAAGTGCTGTACATGAGGAAAAACATTACAATGATACAGAAAATCAAACACAGAAAAACAAATCAAATGGCATTAATAATCCTTGGGAATTTACTGGTAAGAGCTGGTTCTAATCCAATCTTTCTGATAGAGGTAATTAGCTCATTAAGTCCTCTGTGGTAAGGAATTCATCCGGTGCTAGAAGAAAAATGATAATATCAATCATTGAGGTTGCTGGTATGAGGCAGTTGTGGTCCCATCATTCAAATAAGCTGGGTCACTAGTATAAAACAGTTTTAGTCCAAACTTTTTAAATACTAATAATGTGTGGCTGTCACTGGTATGATATAGTTGTAATACAATCCTTTTATGAAATCTAAAAAGGATCTCAGAAGACTCTGCACAGCACTTTGGTTTTTAGTCCAAAAGAATAATCTAAATTGCCTGGAAGAGTGAGACCAAACATACCCAATCTATGATTATTTTCTTATAGTCACAGTTACGAGTCAGTGGTTGAGCGTTCCCATATGTTTTTTGTGAATACATAACTTAAAAAAAAACCAAAAAAAACAAATTAAATTTCTGCAGTGCTATGTTTAAAGTGCCACATCCATTACTTCACATGCATACAAGATTTCTTAAGCTGACAAGACAACAAGTACAATATTTATTTAGTAAAAATGTTTAGTTTCTTAAAAACAACATTTTTGGCTGCATTTTGTTTTGCTTTTGAAATATTTATTCAATTTTACGTTTTCGTTCAACATTTAAAATGATGCTGTTTTTGTAAACAATGGACAAACTCATTACATCTCCAAAATTATGCATATCCATGTTTTTAACATTATAAATCAAATTCTAGGCAGATCAGTATAGAAACATGATAGATGATCATGACTATCTTTGTAGATTAATTGTATTTGTGGACCTGTGTATTTGTAGCAGAACCTAACTGTATAAATCTCATGGGAAGGATTTAAGCCCAGAAACCAATTGTCTTGTAAAATTAATGAACAACACTCAAATATTTAGCTATTAAGTGCAGACATCTTGGCCTTTTTAGACAGAGAGACCTTTTATTATCCAGGAAATTCCTAGTTTCCTTACCTATAGGTGTGGTGCAGTTATCAATGTATCAAGTATCTCACAATAACACCAGTGGTCGTTTAACTCACAGCAGAATAACTCAGTTGCTCCAATGCAGTTCAGTGAGTACAAGAGAACCAATGTGTAAATGCCAGTGTGTTCTTGAGACAGATAACATAGAGAGAAGTTGAGATGATCCATGAATATTATTGATATTCATCTAATCTCTTCCCCTACAGGGAGGAAAAAAGAATTTTGGTCTCAACACTTAATTTCGATAATCTGCAGGAAAAAGTACAAAAGGAACATTCTACAGATTCTTAACCTTTCCTCAACTTTGGCACTCCCAGAGGCAGGAAAGGAGTATCTTTCACCACAGTTATTAGTTCACAGAGACACCCCTGACCTCTGCGGTGGTAGCCAACTGTCAACATAACCCATGTTATTGTAATGCAGGTTCACTCTCTTTGACTTCTGCTGGTCTACCTGTTGGCCAGGATCCTGCATACCTGAGTATGTATGTATACTGCAGATTTTAATTAAACTACACTAAGCTACACTGTCACTATTATAGCTACACTATTGTCTGGGCCTTTAAAACTCTATATAACACATTCTTGTCTATTATAACACCACTGAATATTATAAGCAATCATAAGCAAATTGCTGCAGCTGTCATTTGAATAAACCTATTCACTTAAGATAACATTGTCTTTGCTACATATTATTAGTCTCATAGCATAATTGTCTGAGTCATTTTTGAATGTTTTTGAAAAACAAGAAAACCTTTTTTTTTTTTTCAGCAAGCACATAATATTTTTTTATTGATATTGTAACAGAAAGCCAACATTAGGCTTTTGCAATTATGCTATAGGGCTAACGATATGCCACTTGATGTTTTTTATTTATTGTCTTTACATATTTATGAAATGTGGGATCATTTGTACAAAAAAAGATTCTTTAGAATTTTAAAGATACTTTCCATTGGTTTATTCCATTGGTTTTCTTTTTAATAACAGATGTACACAGTTGGAAAACACAGTTGGATTTACACTGCATGATTTCACAAAATATAAAATTTTCCAAATTGCATGCTAAAGAAAGAAAGCTGCCAATTCTGTTTTGTTTTTATTTCAGTTGATGACACCACAAGAGGCACAAGAACTGACTGAACATCTGGCTTTAGACACCATTATGGCAGATGATTGACTTTTGACAGTCTTGACATGGATTCTAAAACATTTGAGTCAGATATACTCAAAGAGCTCTGATTAGTTGTCTCACATATTATGTGATGTCATCAGAGGCACTTGTGCATGGAACCTTTTCTTTGAGAATGCAGACTTTGTTGTAATTAAGTAATGTGTTATAACAAATAAGGTTTAAAAAATATAGAAAAACTGACCATGAAATGTTGTTCTATACGTGATAAACTAAAACTAAAGACAGTTTGACTGATTTTACATAAACGTCTGCCAAGTATCTTGAAAATGTAACCCTGATAAATAGTTTTGAACTGTTACAGATTTTTAACTTAGAGAACCTTGTTATATATAACTACCCATATATATTTGTGTAATTTTTCAATATCTTTACAGAGTAATTTTTTTGTGTATCTATCTTAAATCTGCAGACCCAAATTTAGTGTTTAAATTATTCAGTGTGGGATTTGAGCATAGAGGGAGATGTTTGAATCCAAAGTAACTGAGTTCTGTGTGTTTTCTTCTAGGGATGCTAATGGTCCAATGTCTGTTATGTTAATATATACAACTAAAGTAGATTTAACATATAAAGATTAAAATATCAGAGCACAGAACCAGTCTAAAGTACAAACTGACTAATCAGCTGCCTTTTTTCTCCAAACCAATAGGGGGCCCCAGTAGCACTTGAATTCTGCCACATTTTATGACTCTCAAAGCCTTACATTTATTTAGAGAATATGATAAATTTGCTATGATAATTTTGGATTAGCTAATTTAAAGGTTTTTAAATTATTTCATTTTTTTATACCAAAATTTGTTTTCGATTAAAACTAATATAAATACAAATGTCCTACTACTACTTTGTAATCATAAGTGCTTTGATTGATATAAAAAAATGCATCCAGTTTTAGAATTTGTAGTATGAAACCGGTTCTGTTAAATTCACATTGCACAAGCAATCACGGATTGACAGTATTAAACAGAGTGTTGATTACTGATGATTGATGATTGTTTGTGATTTGACTGGAAGTGGGGCCTCCCAATAAAAATTCTGTTCAAGGCCCCATATAATCTTGGACAGTCACTGTTAGAGTGTGATTGTTTATTATGCATTTTCAACACAGGTAAACCGGATATAACATATTATTTAATGCGGGACACTCAACTTGTTAAATAAAAACACACATCTACTATCTGGTTGAGTTATTACAATGTGGCTATTAAGGCATAGCGGCTTATGAAGAGGCTCCTGTAGATTAACATGATAAACCTATCTGATAAGATAACCTCTGGGATTTTTTCTTTTCGTTCTTTTTTTACGTCTTTAAACAAGAGGAGGAGAGCATTCAATAATCGTTTAAACTGCGTGTACGGGAGCACGTGTGCGCGCACACGGAACACAGTGGCAGAAAGGCTGCAGACTGTGTGTCCATCTGTTCCAGGGCTCCACGAGATGTGGACGGATTTTATTTTCTTCTTTATTTTTTATTGGACTACATGGAAATTAGAATGACGTTTTCTGAACTTTTTCTCTTCTTTCTAGGTTGAAAGTTAAGATCTCTGTTCGAATACAAGTTTGAAACTTAGCAGCTCAGTTAACAGTGATAGTTTAAATGGCTCAATATGTGTCAATATTTATAAAACCGTATTTCATAGTTTTACATAAAAGGGATTTGCTATTACAAACTACTCCTAATATTATTTATTATTATTATTATTATTATTATTATTATTATTATTATTATTAGCATATATTATTTTTATTCCAGTCCCTTTTTGCCTAATTTCTCTTTAATTTCCGTTTAGAGATATTCCCAGTCTCCTCACTTCCTTCCACCACAGCCATCAGCCCCCCCGCACACATTTCCAGCGGGTTATCACTATCGCCATTCCTCCCCTTCCTTTCTTGATGTGCTACCCAGATTACCATCAGTGCCCCTCAGATATTTTTAACAGATCTTCGGCGCTCGGCAATATCCACTCGGAGCCATCTGGTGCTGATCAGAATCTGACTGACTTCTCGGGCTTCAGTCGTTAAAGGCATTAAATCTAGATGTACAAAACAGCGCCTTTGACTCGGGAGGTGGGTGATAGGAGAATCGAATCAAATATATATAAAAAAGCAAAACAGTTATAATAGTGTGAACACTTCCAGCCCCGTGCGTGTGTGCGTGAGTGCGCCACACGGCTCTGGCTGTGACAGGAGTGGACAGCAAAGCAGAGGTTTCCGTTTAAAGAGGTGGAAATTGGATAAGCAGCTCAAAAAGAGGTGACCAAAGCTGAAGATCGGATTTTATTATTATTTTTTTTTTCCAGCTCAGTTGAAATGTATTTTTGTAAAGCCAATAATAGAAAAAGTTACAAGTAGGACAAGCTGTTGTAAATATATTATTTCCCACCTCATTTTAAATTAAATCAGACACAAACAATTTTGTTGCGCGCAACAGAGGACTTGCAAAAGAAAAAAAAAGAAATCATTCCATCTCTGTTTGCCTTCTCTCTGGCTTGTCCACATTCCTTTTCACACAAAGCTGGAAGACGTGAAGTGGCTCTGTTGTTACAAAGGACAACAACAATATGGTCTGAGTCCACACACACACAAAGACACACACAGCAGAAGAAAGAAAGAAAAATAAAGTTAGATGGGGGGATGGAGAGGTTTTAGCTGATTAAACCTTTATGAGCAAATCAAAGAACACAAAACATGAGTCAATAATAGCATCTATAATTAATGGAGAAATTTGGATGGGTGTTTCTAGTCTAGAGTTTTCGTGAAAACTGAACTTATTATTATGATTTGATTTAGTATATATCTGAAAAACTCCCAAAAAGGGAACAAGTTCTGCAAGAGTTAAATAGAAAAACTGCGAGAATTTCAAACCCAAGAGGAATTTTTAGAGGAAAAATTTGTCAGAAGAATTAGATAAAGGCATCATGAGTCCGCATTACCGAGCACTAATTCCTCTGTGGAGCAGCTTTCCCTTCTTTAATTACAATTTAAATCTATTCAAAGTAAGTTCCTTCTTCTGACGGGTTTACTTCCCCCTGTGTCGGACAGCTGTAAAATCGTGTAGACAGGTTGTCATACAACAATCAAAGCCTTCGGTGAATGGACTCTAATGCTTGAACATTTAACATACAATAAGTCCAAACACGTAGAGCGAGAGAGAAAGAGAGAGAGGGAGAGAAAGAGAGAGAGTCAGAGAGGGGGCGAGGGAGGAAGAGGGAGGCCCCAGCCAATGTGCTCCACTCTATATTCACATTATCCACATTGCTCCAAACGAGGAGGAGCTTGCGGGCTCAAGTAGGGGATGCCAATCAAAGCATCAACTTCAAATTGTATCTGAGAGATCAGCCTGGAAGACCTCAGGGCCAGGCGCGTCAGTCGGAGCGCAATTGTTGATCAGATCACATCCAGCGGACTCTGCAGCAAGAAAAAAAGAAAGAGAGGAAGCCGAGATTTAAGAGTGGGTTGCTTTGACTGCTCACCTCTGTATGTTAGCAGTCGAGGTTTAGACTTAAAACACTTTCCATTTTTGCTCCTAGTGGTTCTTTCACTTTTGGCGTTGTCCTCTTCTTGTACACTTTTTTGAGCCGGTTTTTTTTTTTTTTTTTTTTTACTTTTTGTTTTGGTCGAAGGAGCTGTGCGACAAAAGAAATCCGGCGGTTGGAGATGTCTTTCCCGCAGTTAGGCTACCCGCAGTATCTAAGTGCCTCCCAGGCGGTGTACGGGAGCGAGAGACCGGGAGTGCTTACGCCTTCATCCCGGGGAGGGAGCACAGAAATCGGTGGAAGTCCGTCTGCCACGGCGGCGGCGGCCGTCACGTCGGTCCTGGGCATGTACGCAAACCCGTACGCACACAACTACAGCGCATTCTTACCTTACACCAGCGCGGATCTGGCTCTCTTCTCACAAATGGTAAAAGTCAGTTATTTGTTTTTGTGCTGTGCTTATTGAAGAGTGCGCAAAGATTTCCAATTTAAAGCAAAATCATGCCATATATACCTAAAAATGCTTTTTTAAACGCCTACCTGGTTTTGGTAAATGGTACAAAAGTAACAGATGGAAACATATAAAACTATGCGGAAGAGTGCAATCATTGATGAAAAGCAAGTTAGTGAAACTAGAAAAGAGAAAAGGGGAAAAAAAATGCAGATAACATTTGGGGCGGATCTAAAAAAGTTTCTAAGCCCTCTGTTTTGGTTAGATGACTGTTGACAAAAGTTATAAATATGTGTTCCAAAATTCAGAATCTGAAACTATAAATATGTGAAATGTTTATTTAAGTTAAAAATTCAAGAATCCCGGTTAGATTTTAACTTTGTTTCCAGAACTGTCAGTTTGATACGTCTCATAAGGCACCTGGCGATAATAGGTCATTTGGAGAGTGTTAATGTGCTGGTTAATGAATGTATTATAGGCCCAAACGCACAGAGTGCTACAGCTAAATAGCAATCGCGACTATGTTGTAAATCCATTGACATGTTTAAAGGCAGTAAAAAACTCACCGTAGGTAAATTTGGACGTTTGAAATTATGACCTTAACTCAGACGTAAACTTCTTTCTCCAGTAGAAGGAAGTTTTGCGCTCTTGTAAAAAAAACAAAACAAAAAAACTGTCAAATATCCCAGTAAACTTTTTCCCTTTGCCTACTTGTTTGACATCCCATTTAAAAATTTTCATGGAAGATTATTTCTGGTAAAGGAAAAAAAAAAAGTATTTCAAAGACCAGTGGTGCGGGCACAAGGCCTGTAGTATGTGGCAAGGTGCAAGTTTAGAAGGCTATTTGCGGAAATCGTTGCGTCAGGTGCATCTGGAACTCTTAGATTTTTTTAGACAAATTTTATTCGAATGCATGCAAGGGCGGTGGGAAATCAGAACTAATGTGCACTAAAGTTGTTAATATGCAAAATGACGAAAAAAAGACATTTTATCCTTAATTGTTTTTCTCTTTTTAAGGGCTCCCAGTATGAGCTTAAGGACAGTCCTGGCGTGCACCCCGCCACTTTCGCGGCCCACACCTCCCCAGCATTTTACCCATATGGCCAATTCCAGTATGGGGACCCCGCCAGGCCCAAGAACGCCACACGGGAGAGCACCAGCACTCTGAAAGCCTGGCTTAACGAGCACAGGAAGAACCCGTACCCGACTAAAGGGGAGAAGATCATGCTGGCTATTATTACCAAGATGACGCTGACGCAGGTCTCCACTTGGTTCGCCAACGCCAGGAGGAGGCTCAAGAAGGAGAACAAGGTTACCTGGGGGAACAGGAGCAAGGAGGACGGGGAAGACGGAAACCTTTTCGGCAGCGGAGACGAGGCAGAGAAGAACGAAGACGAGGAGGAGATCGATTTGGAGAGCATAGATATAGACAAGATCGACGAGAACGACGGGGATCAGAGCAATGAGGATGATGACGACAAGTGCACAGAGGGAAGCAGGGAGCACAGGGGCGGCGTGGGCGCGCCCGGAGACTTGGACAGCTTGGAGAAAAGAAGGGCCTTTGCCCTGCAGGCCCACGAGGCCTTTGAGAAATCTAAGAGTGCGATATCGGTTCACGCAGGGGGCAAGGAGAACTCAGACGGCAACAACAACACCACACGAGTTCTGTCCCCCGACAGACCTGGGAGTTTCCCCCTTCCCTCTAACAATAAACCCAAAATCTGGTCTCTGGCGGAGACCGCAACCAGCCCCGATAGTTCATCTCAGAAACCTTCCTCCCCTTGTACGCCAGGGGCCAACACCACACACCCATCAGCGCCCCATCACCAGATCCAAACCCACCCGGCCTTTCTCCCCAGTCATGGACTGTACACTTGTCAGATTGGAAAGTTCCACAACTGGACAAACGGGGCCTTCCTAGGCCAGAACTCCCTGCTGAATGTCAGATCTTTTCTGGGAGTAAACCAGCACCATCACCACCATCACAGCAACCATCCTCTGTCGGCCCAGCAACAACAGCCGACTTCAGTCGTGGTGTCGCCGGTTACAGCCTCAGCAGCGCTCAGCAATGACAGCAAGGCCCCAGCAGACACCCACAGTCCCAAACATATAGGTAGGATGGCAGAGAGGTGGGCATGGAGGCATTATGAGTTCAGAATTAAGCATGTTTACTCGTGTTCTATGGTTTTAAAAGACCAGTGATTATAATATCAAAGCTCTGCGCACGCATATGCACGCATAAATAATTTACACTTTTCTTTCCCCCTGCATAAACAACTCACCTTAAAGTCAGCAAAACCAACTCTAAATTTTAGAAAAAAATAACAGCATAACCTATTTTTGTTCCACGTGGTGATAACTACTTGTGTTTTGCCTTGTTTCCCCTTTTAGAGCACGAAAGATCTGATTCACCTCCAACACAGATCCCGAAGTCCTCATTTCGTCCTATTCATGACAGGTGAGACAACTTAGGACTCTTTTTACTTCTTTGTTGTTTTTATGAGTGTTTATTTCTCAACTTCAAAACTTATACAATTATTGCATCAGTAATGAATTCGCAGTGATTTAGAGCAGTTTTGCGTCAGATGTTGACAACACTGACTGGGAAATAGTTAATATTTAAATACCAAACGAATTTTTCGTATACCAATGCTAGGATTTTGAAATAATTTAAATCTTTGTACTAAATGTTTTTTCCCCTTTTTTAACAATTCTTTAATTACTGTTTTTTTATCTTCAACGTAAGGCGATAACAGCAAGAGAAAGCACAGATAACATAAAAAAAGCAGTTTGTTTTAAGGGTGACAGGGGTCTTGACTTCCATCCCACACCCCCTTTAATTCCTCCCCTCTGGGGAGAGTGTGGCTACTTATCAAGCCACCGAGTAAAACGGGCTCTGTCTGGGTTGTGTGCTTTCCCTAAAGACCCCTGGGAGGCCCCGAGCCCAAGGGAAGAGGGAAAAAAAGAAGTAGTTTACCACTGCTTCAAGTTTTCACAGTGGAATGAATTGTAAATAATAATAAAAGATGTATTTTTTATTCATTCAAATGACAGATTAATATATATTTTAGTTTGTTTTTTAAGAAATGTTTTTATAGTAAAGCAACGAGGAATTAAAATATGCAGTCTGGATTCCTGTTCCCTAATCAAAACCTTTCAGTGAGACACTTGAGATGCATATTGAAACCCGCTGTCCAAACACGGCGGGGGTATTTATCTGCCTCTCTGTATTATTCTTTATCCAGATCCTCTCTGCCTTCCAGCGCCAGGAGTCCCCAAGACGCCACGCAACGGGTCCTCACTGCTCTCTCCTCGGCTTGATCAAGACATTTGATTTTGTTTCCCGTGCTTGGAAAAAAAAGAAACGAAAAAAAAAGAGAAAAGAGACTTTACGCTCCGCAGAAAGGACAATAAGAAATAAAATTGCAGTGTAGCATTGAGTCGGTACAGAACAAATGGCGTAATTTGGTAATATCCTGTGGATGGATGGATTACTTCCTCTATTGTTGTGTAGCCTATACTCGCGCCTATAATGTTACTCTCTCTCTTCCACTTTGCCCAGACTGGCTGGGACATTTTGGTAGGCTTTTTACTTTATTATTATTATAATATTATTATTATTATTATAATTATTTGTCTTTATTCTGTGTTTTTTGGTGTCTTTTGTTTAATGTAAATACCAAGTGATTTAAATTTGTAAATAGAAAACATTGAAGGAATTTGTCCAGATCGTATATTTTGCTTAATAAACTAATTGAATTATTATTATTATTTTTATTATTATTATTATTCAACTGCGTATAGGTTTTTTCTATTATTATTTATTTAAAACAGAGTGGGGACGAAAAAAAAAAAACGGTATTGGCAGACCGCAGGCAAGCGAGCTTAATTTTATTCAAGTTTGGAAGGAAAGCAGCGTGGATGCATTGAGGTGCTAATAAGTGTCCAGATGGTTGCTGGTGACAGAAAATGGACAGGAGCAGCTGGGAACGTCATTAAGTAATAATATGGGAACACCCAGTCCAAACAAAATCAAATGGTTAAAATCTAATCTGTCAGAGGGAGAAGTCGATTCGAAGATAAATTATTAATATTTTCTCTTTTTCGGGGGGGAAGGTGTGTGTTGGGGGTGGGAGGCGACGGCTGACATATAGTAGGGACCTTGCTGTTTTTTGAGCCCCTGTCTGTTCCGAAGATGATAATAATCATTAGCCTATAAAAACAGTTTTTTTTTTTTTTTGCCGTTCAGTGTGTAACTAAAAGCAGATATTGATTTAATTTATATGAAAGCGCAATGGTTTGCTCTAACTGGAATAATGCAGTCAGCAGCGCGATTTTTGTTTGTTAGCAAAATAATCCATTATAGTTTTGTCTGAGAATGTTAAAATTAAATTCATAAACAAAATTAATATTTTTATTATTTCTTAGAGTTCAGACTTTTTTAAACATAAATGTGATCATTTTATTCTCTCCAATACATGCATGGGAAAATAACAAAAACTTCAATTTTAAAATATAGTGTTAGTTAGAACATTATTAGTTAATTAAATCTTAACGGTTTTGTAATAATAACAAGCTTTAAAGTAATTTATTCCGTAGGATTTAAGTATGGAGCGGTCTTAAACCTGTAGAGTTAATGCGTATCCGTTTTGCAATATCACAGCGACCTCTATAGGCGAGGGATAGACTGGTTGGAGCTGAGGCCGTTTTTACTCTTATACATTTAAAATACACATTTAAATGATTAAAGAAAAAGGCTAAATATACTAGTTTCATTGGGACAAAGTTATACATAAATAATATGACAAAAAGTTTAAGTAGGCCTATATGTACTTAAATAACACCGACCTGATCCAAAGTAAAAAAAAATAATAATAATTTCTCTTTAGTGGAATGAATCATTTACAGTTTATTACATGAAATGTTGCTATAATATACTATCTGTATTTACACAAACGAAGTTATGACCATAATTTGTATAAATGAAAGTAATTTTATATTTATTTTTGGTAAATGTTTATCAGAGTTCGTCAGTGTGGCAGAGAAAGACGTCTGTGCGCATAAATCTGTCACTTAAATGGTCGTTCTTAACAGCGGAGGTCCTTGATGAACCATTAACAAAGGTCATTAAATCTGTTTGTTCTGTTGAATAGGCTCAGCCTGCTTTAGCAGAACTGTACTCACAAAATCGCTAAAAATAATAGTAAACAAACGCATTTCGGATTCTAAATGCGTTTTTCTCAGACTAGCTTTGCTTATTTCCAGATCTTGCAAACGTGACATAAAAATGTATGATTTTTCTCCCGTGTGATGCATTAGATGACTGTGTAAAATTTAAAACCGGCCAGCAAACATTCATGTGAAACCATGCAAATTTCATCTTAAAACGATGATCACTATAGTTTGACGGCGAAAGGCAGGTGTATCCCCCCCCCCCCGGACCCCCGCCCCCCTGCGCCACACCATTCGTTCATTCACACATGACACCCGCTCACTGCTTGGCTTTTGAGGGGGGTGGCTAAAATTAAATAACCTCTCCGTGTCCCATTTATTCCTTTTGTATCGAAACAGCGTGAGGTTGGGGGGCAAAGGCGGTAGCTGCAGGCCATAATATTGTGCTTCCGTAATAAAAACAAAATTATTCATTTAGTAAGTGGATATACCGTGGACTGTCTAATGGCTAATGAGCGCAGTTCAGTCTGATAATTAGGCTGTCACTTCCAGCCATTTTTATTCCCGGATGCTCTGGGCCACGATGCAGGGAGTGTATGTGTGTGTGTGTGTGTGTGTGTGTGTGTGTGACTAACTTTTAATTCATTAAAAGTAAATACATAGATGGAGAATAAAGCTCTTTGGGATTACACATAGACAACATATTGTCTGATTTTAAAAGACCTACTTCTTAAGCAGCTACTACTGTTATGTTGAAAATATAATTGCTCTATATTAGGTTTGATATGGTGAGTTGCTTTTATCTTGTCAGTGTATTTTCTTGGCTTGTCTTTATCAAATAAGCCCATTAAAACGATGTAAATATAGTAATCATGTAACTACAATTGCAAGCAAAAACTTTAATTATTGGTTAACTCTCACTATTTATTCAAATTAAATAATCTTTAATAATTTTGAAAAAAAGGCAAACAGGCAAATAGAAAAAACAAAAAGTTAAATATCTATAAATATACTTTTTTCAAAACTTGTTTGCAACAAACATTATGACTGTGAATATTTCACTGTTTAAACTATTTCTACACTACTGGTTCCAAGACATCATTAAATGTTTAATTTACATAAAAAAATATTAAATGCAAAAAGACAGTACAGCCCACCTACTATAAATGACTGATATGATGAAGTAGCTCATTTCATCAAAAGCTTAATTTTTACAGAACTATTTGTTTTTATATGAGGCTCTGTGTGTAGTGTTTGTTTTATAGCAAAAATCACAGCACATTTGGGAAACTTTTGTTGCAAGTTTTATCATTCTAACAATCAATATCACCTAATATGGTGATGAATTTTTAGTTCCATATTGCCCACCGCTAGCTTAAAGTTTGAACTGAACCTACTCAAGAGTCATGCAAATATAAACTCATGCAAAAACAATAAGCTGTTGACCCTAAAACAGTTTAGCATTCTGACAAGTCCATTGCTCACTGTAATGCTGCGGTCTTTTGTCGCCAAACAACAACAAAATTCTCCTTTGCAGCAGAGACGTGTCACGCTGGGGCAATCCATTCAGTTTTGTGGTGAATTGGGCATTGTGACACTCCGTGTGCGCGCATGTGTTACAGGAATGGAGTTGGAGAGGCAAGTGAGGTGAGGTGATCGTGCGGGGAGGAAAGTTTATCACTGTCTTCTCATTTTTGATAGAGGCAGGTCATTCTTCCAACAGACTTGACCCTTTAGTTTTCCAAATACCTAAGTGTCTTTGCCTCTTTCTGTCCCGTCACCCTCTTCATTTACCAATCTGTTTTCTTTCAAAATCTCCGCTTTCTTTACTCAAAGATGCCCACCCATATCCGTGCCCCTATAATCCATTAATTTAGCTTCGTGAGCACAGCTCCGGCCAGGAAATGACACAATAGCCATCTAGAGAGGACTAAATGCCCCCTGACACCAACTTCAATGTCAATGATTGGGGGGAAACACAAAATCACAAGCGTCAACAACTCAGTGGAGCCCAGAAGCAGCAGAGACCACAACAGGGGCCACCTTCAAACCATGCCACACCATGTTTAGCTGACTAGTTGTGTCCTGTTCCTTGTTTTCAGCAACACAATGGGCAGTGAAAGGGACCGATGCCTTGGTCATGGGGCTTTCATTGCCAGAGCAATAGATTGCTGTAAACAAGGGTTCTTGCCACAGGAAGAGGTTGCAACATTTGGTTGGGAAAGTGAGGGGGCAAAGGGAGGGAGGCTGCTCTCTAAGATAAATGAGCTGGTAGTTTCCTGATGACTGCCTGACTGCCTGACTGTCTGACTGACACATTGCTGGTTGAGCAGCAACTCATGACAACTCAACAACCCATTCAGACCCCTGCTGACGCAAAGACAAACTTGGCCGGGCTTCTAGACATACGAGAAGAAAACATGGACTTTCGCTCATGTTTGCCTGGTTCTCTTTCATTTGGCCACTCAAAGCGACATTCTTGTGTTTTGATCGGGCAAGAAAGTGAGGAAGCAATAAAGCAAAAAGCTGCCTTGTAAAGTTTTTCTGTTTCTCTGCGAAACATTTCTCTCTGACTCTGAATGAGGAACACAGGAAAAAAAAAATCTCTTTTCACGCCTCTGCTATGAGGACAATATGCTTATTTGGATGTAACTCAAAGCCCCCCATGCCAAATAGTGGGGCACTAATTAGGCTGGCCTAATCTAGGAATATTATCCTCAAATCTGATATATCCTGGTTGAAATGCTCTATTTTAGGAGACCTCAACTGAACAAGGAGGTTCATTATTATCTTCTTGTTTGCTACATGTTTGTTGATCAAAGTTATTTCCATGTCTGTTGTTGTTTAAAGTGCATTGACAGAGTCCAATATACACACATAAGTTATTTAGTTGTGCTTCTGTTCCATTAATGACTCCATAAGCCAATTAAACTTGCCTTGAGTCTCCTGAAGTACTGGTACATTTCTGCTCTACCACAACAGCACTATATTTAGGGAAGAATGCCGTACGATCTTTTCCTCTCTCTTTAACACACCCACACTCTCTCTGTATCTCAAGCACACAGAAGCCCGAGAATGGGTGAGTGCATTCCTCGTACAGGCTGTTGGAGGATCAGAAATATTTTGCCTTAATTATCCTTCAGTATGGATCATGTTCTTCAGGAGGGACTCGTAATGATGGGGTTATTTATAGTCATTCATTCTCACTCTGTAATTATACACTCCTCAAAATTGGGGTTTTCTTATATCTGGCGTATGCTCGAAAACGTAAATTAAACAGACAGCACTGTTGTTAAGATCCCTTTGAAGTGAATACCCTCTCCAAACACAATTTGATGGAAAAGTTTTATTTCCTGCAACACACTGTGTCTTCGTTAGCACACAGTTTGCTTCCCAGCTGTAGCTGAACAGGGTTCCCTTAGAATCAACTTGATAGAAAATGGTGATGGCATTAAATTACTCTCGATGAACTATATGACTATTTTCAAACTGCTCTTTAAATGTAAGTGATTTTTGTATTGTCTTCATTTGTATTAAAAATAATGATTATCATAACAATATGATACATTTAGAGTGCCATACAAAAGTATTCATGCAAACTGAACTTTTTCAGTTTGCATGAATATTTTTTGAACATCATACAGTGGACTATTGAGTCCAGTATTTGATAAAAGAAAGAGTATGGCACAATTGAAACCTTATTCCCTTATTTCCTCCCAAAACCCAGAGAAGCTGGCAAGGTTACAGTACCTGGCCAAACACAAAACATTTGAAGTTTCAGGGTATTTTATTAGTATTTTATGTGATAGTAAAATTAGCGTATGTTTTGCAAACTGGAAAGAAAATGACACATTGCTTTCAAATGTTTTTCACAAATAAAAACTGAAAAGTGTGGCATGCCTTTGAAATCATTATTTCCATTGTATCAATACTTTGCAGGACCACCTTTCACTGTACTTCTCTACCAGCTTTATACATCTACAGTGATTTGCAAAAGTATTCACCCCCCTTTGTATTTTTCATGTTTTGTTGCCTTATAACCTGGAATTAAAATTGATTGTTTGAGAGGTTACACCATTTCATTTAGAGAACATGGCTACAACTTTCAAGATGTCTATCCTTTTATTGTGAAGCAAACAACAAATAGGGCAAAATAACAGAAAAAATCAGCATGCCTAACTGTTCACCCCCTCTAAAGTCAGTACTTTGTAGAGCCACCTTTTACCTCTTGCAGCAATTACAGCTGCAAGTCATTTTGGATAAGTCTCTGAACTTGCCACATCTTGCCACTGGGATTTTTGTCCATTTCAAAAGGTAAAACTCCTCCAACGCCTTCATGTTGGATGGTTTTTGCTTGTGAACATTGATCTTAAAGTCTCATCACAGATTCTCATTTGGATTGAGGTCTGGACTTTGACAAAGCCATTTCAACACATTTAACTGTTTCCCCTTAAACCGCTCGAGGTTTATTTTAGGGGTATGCTTCAGGTCATTGTTCTGCTGGAAGGTCACAGGCAGACTGACTGAGGTTTTGCTCAAGATATATCTCAGTATTTAATACCATCCATGCTTCCCTTGTCACAGACTGGTTTTCCAGTCCCTGCTGCTGAAAAAAACATCCCCGCTGCATGATGCTGCCACCCCCATGTTTCACTGTGGGGATGGTGTTCTTGGGGTAATGGGATGTGTTGGGTTTGCACCAGACATATAATTTGTTTTGGTGGCCGAAAAGTCAAATATTAGTCTTATCTGACCAGGGCACCTTCCTTCATACATTTGGGGAGTCACCCACATGCCTTTTGGCAAACTCAAAACATGCTTTCCTATTTTTAACACTAACTAATGGATTTTTTCTGGCCACTCTTCCATAAAGCCCAGCTCTATGCAGTGTATGGCTTGTTTTGGTCCTATGGACAGATACTCAAGTTTCTGCTGTGGAACTCTGAAACTTAATGCCCTCCTTGCCTGATCTGTGAGATTTAGTGGGCGACCCTCTCTCGACAGGTTTGTTGTGGTATCATGTGCTTTCCATGAAAAGAGGATGGATTTGATGGTGCTCCAGGGGGACATAAAAATTTTGGGTATTTTTTTATAGCCCCACCCTGACTTGTACTTTTCAACAATTATATCCCTGACTTGTTTGCAGAGCTCCTTGGTCTTCATGGTGTAATGCCGCTTGCTTAGTGGTGTTGCAGCCTCTGGGGCTTTCAGAAAAAGTATGTTTATAATGACAGATCATGTGACACTTAGATTGCACATAGGTGGACTTCATTTAACCAGTTATGTGACTTTTGATAGTAATTTGTTGCACCAGAACATTCTAGGGGCTTTATAGCAAAGAGGATGGATACATATGCAGATGCCAATTTTCAGTTCAGTTTTTATTCTTTTTTTAAATATATTTTTCTCATTTTACCAAGCTACACTATTTTGTGCATGTCCATCATATAAATATGTAACAAAAAAGGAAAAAAAGCAAAGGAGAGTGAATACTTTTACAAGGCACTGTATAGGCTGAGATTTTTGCCCATTATTCTTTGTGAAATACTGGGTCTGGTTGGATTCAGACCTTACTCTTATTTAGGTCTGGACTTTGGACCATTGTAACACATGATTATACTTTAATCTAAGCTTTTTCAGTGTACCTGGAACTGTATGTTTTGGGCTGTTAGATACTGCTACATACTAGAAGGTAAACCTACATTCCATTGTCATGTCTTTTGTAACATCTAACAGTATTTTTTTACGGGGTTGTATTTAGCTCTATATATCATTGCATCAACTCTTCCCTGCCACTTCTGCAAAAAAAAAGTATCACCACAACATGATGTTACCACCACCATGTTTCATTGTGGGGATGGTGGGTGCAAGGTGTTTTCCAGCAAACATAGGTTTGGAAGTGCAAAAGTTCAATTTTGGTATCAACACAATTACCTTACATGGCTTTTGGGAAACTGCATCTAGGATTTCTTATGGGTTTCTTTCAACATTAGCTTTCTTCTTACCACTCTTCCACAAAGGCCTAATTTGCATAGTGCATAGTTGCCCTGTAAAAAAGAAAAAAAAAATATTCTTCCACTTGAGCTCAAAAGTTCAAGCGGTATGAAAACAAAGCACTGTAAAGCACTGTAAATAACCAGCCAGTCCAAACCTCAAAACTACTATCATGACAGTTTTCACCTTCTTGGTGCTAGTGCATTTGTTTTTCTGTTTCAAATGATACAATGCAGGTTGATATCATAAGAAGGCCATAGGCCTTGTGCCCACCTCTTTTTCTCCTTGCACAAATATTTCCTCAGCTACAGATAATAAAGTCTGATTTCCATGTCTTCTTTTCTGATGTGATGCCATTGTGGCTTGGGCTAATTCCAGGGGGCTGTACAAAGGGAAGCACAGCCATCTGAAGTGTCATACTGCAGCTGTGGCTGGAGGACAGGAATTTCCATTTAGCAGAGGATGCTTGTTTCTCTCTCTCTCACTCGTGCTTTCGGAACACTCCCTGCACATGTAACACAGAGAGGAATATCAAAAGCAACACACAATTTTCGTTTGTTTTAAAGTGAAATCTTTACTTTCTTAGTCCAGCAGTCACTGTATGCTCATGACCTTCTTGGCTAATTCCATTGTATTGTTTTAAAAGCCTTATCAGGGCTGTAAAATAATGTATATTATTAACTTCTGTTAATAAGTTGATAATGTGTCATTTTCATTTGTAAATGCTGAACAAGCGCAGCCAAGATTAGTGACACCATCAGCACGTCTCATAACCAGTTATCAATAATTTCTACTTAAGACGTGGTACACCCTCCATCCCCATGCCGAAAGCAATTACAATGTCAAAGTCTGTCACCTAGAATACAGTGGACAGTGCATTCAATGCCGGCTCACCTGCCAAAGCTGAAACAGAATAGGAGCCAAACAAGAACACAATGTGTTGGAACTATCACTTCACATCCATGCAAAGCTGAACTAAACAGCCAGACTACCTTGCAGTGATACATTTGCCCTCTGCTTGAACTGGAGGCTATTTTTTTTAACACATGCAGTGCTTTTCTGTGATGTCTTATGTTGTAAAACCAAGGACACAGAAAGAGAATGGTGAGAGTTTCAACATAACCCGACTCTGTGAAATATTAACATGAAAGCTATTCACCAAAACAGCATACAAAACACTTGGGTGGTGTTCCTGGTTAATGTCCATCCAGTTTTTTTTTTTTTTTTTTTTTTTTTTTAGGGCTGACCAAGTAATGCACCAATTAACTTCAAGAGACAGGTATAAACAGCAAAAAGATCTTTAAACTTCACTTGAAAAAAACTTGAGTTGTACACAAACTTCCTGGCTTTGTTCAATTGACTTAAATAAAACAATAAACTGCCAACAAAGCAATCCATAAAAAGGTTTCCAACCTAATGACAACAAAATTAACAAATTAAAAAGCATACCAAAAAAAGAGTATACTCTAAAAAGTGTTGGGTGACAAACAGCTCGATTAGGGTAATTTTAATTTAGGCTAACCCTGTCCTGAGTGGACCAATCCAATCCTTGTTTGATTTAACAGAACAGGGTTGGGTTGTTTGATTAACCCAGTTGGTTAGGTTTTCAACTAACTACCAAGGAGTGTATTCATAAAAATCATTACCTGAATTACTCGAAAAGAGGGATACATCCAGCTCATGATACAATGCGATACAGAAATAGTTGAAATAACATCTTAGCAATATTTTGAGAAGTCTTTTAATACGTTTTTTATGTTTTTACAAATAAAATTTTCAAATCATGAACAATGTTGCCAAGAATCTGTAATCTGTCTAGAATTTTCCAGTCCAGATAGTCCCATTATTAGGTCCATATAGTGTCATATGAAGCTGGTGTTTTGTATGATCAGTGTGAAAGCAGGAGCTTGTGAGCCACATGGTGAGAATAAACATTTAACAAATAAAGTGTTTCACTTTTAGCAGTGAACAACAGGACACAGAACATGGGCAGGGCAGAATGACTGAGATGGAGCAGTCTAGGGGTAACAAACAGGAGGATCCAATGGCGAGCAATGAAAACCACTGAGTTTAAATGTGAAAGCAGGGTGGATAAGAGACCAATAAACAAAACAAGCTATTCATATATAATGTGGAGCAGTTTGTGGTGGGGAAAATGCAGGGGAAGGCTATTTAACACATATTAGTGGGAAGGGAGAGATCAAGGGAAGTAACAGAAATATCAAAACACAAGAATTAACCATGGACCTCATCTAATAATAATGGCAACTAAACAGGGAAATTCAAAGAAACAGACAACACCCAAAGCTTAGAATCATGACATATAGCAGTTTGTATACCTGTCTTATTTATAAGAGGTCCTAATGCTCTAAAAAATTTAAATTTTAGCATTTTTAAGTTTTCAAGTAATAAAACGGTTTAATAAATCTTTATTTGTGTTTTAGGGCGCATTCACATTGCTGGTCTGGTCCAGGGATTGGTGCAGGTTCGGTAAAAGTGAGAAAATTCACACCGTGTTGGCCCGGTTTCTTTCACACAGAGATATTTTAGACTGAACCAAACAAAGTCATGCATTTGCAACGAATTGTTTCAAGGGGAACTTTTGCGCTGATCAAGAAAAAAAAAGCACAAACAAAAAAGTCCGTTGGGTTGTCTCTTGCTACTTTGGTGTTCAAATGTAGTTGTAGTCCTGCACCTCTTCACTACTTCACGTACACCCACAAGACATTTTCAAACTCTTTTGTCTTCTTCTTCTACTCTAATACGCTGCTCTTAAATCACATCCTGTCTTCCTGCATTTGGTACGCTGGCCCGGCATAGATTCAATGCAAGCAAACCGCTCCAGGATCTGTATAAACCGAACCTGCCAAGGCCAGCAGTTGTGACCGTGCCAGGGTAGTTCTCTCGTCAGTTTCAGGATCCAGGATGGATTCACACCCACATGATTCACATCAGAAACCAGACTCTGGCACAGTAGAAAGCATTGCAAAGGGTTGGTGTGATAGCACTGTTAAATAATGTCTGTTCAGTGTAGAATTATCCAGTTCAGGTTTAAAGAGATTAATTATTTCAGATTTTAAATGAGGGATGATAAAATATAGTCCAGATTCATTAGAAATATGCGAAATAACTGCCGGGTCAGCCGCCTGAACTCTGGGCCTGCCCGGAGGCCGTACCCGGCAGATCTGGCGATCAGCAGGACGTAGGATAGACGATCAGCAGGCCGGCGACGTAGGAGCCGATGATCTGACGGACGGTGGCGGGACCAGGAGAACCCACGGTGGAGCTCAGAGGCGCGGTGCAGAGACCACTGGGACCTTCGGTGAGGCTGTGGAGATCTGCGGCGGAGCCGCCAAAACACAGCAGGTGGAGAGGGTGCGTCCTCGCACCCCTCAGGGACAGGAAGAGGAAGTGGAGACAGGTCTTCCACGAACTCCTCTGGAACGGGAACCAGGGATGGAGGCAGTTCGTCCTCGGAGCCCTGCAGGACAGGACCGGGAACAGGAGCAGGGAGTGGAGGCAGTCCATCCACGAGCCCCTCACGGACAGGAAGTGTGAGGACGGCTCGGCTTGGGACGCCTCCTGAACAGGACCAGATGTGTGGACCCGGAAAAGGATTATGAGTCGGGAGCAGTGGCGATGGCTGATCAGGAGCGTAGCCATGAGCCGGAAAACCGTGTTGAGCTTCGGTGGAGAGGTGGGTGGAGGAGGGAGCAGGAGATCTCCTCATAGACGCGACGATTTCCTCTAGGGCCCTATGTCGCTCGGCCTCGATGGTGTGGTGAATCCGAGGTTCAAGAAAAAAATCCTTCCTCACCTCGAGCCAGTCTTGAAGGCTGCCAGCTATTTCCAGCCTTCTCCATGGTGAGCAATGAGAGGTCACCAGGTGAGAAAATATTTTGACCAGAATCTCGCCCCTCTTGAATTCCCTCTCCATTCCTCCAGCTTGGTCCCGTTGGCTGGTTCCTTCTGTCATAATGCGGGTTTCTGTTGGAGCAATATGCGGGGAAGAACTCCTGAAGCTCGAAGTTTGCAGGTAAGACAACACTTTATTTCTCATGGCTGGACACGGACAGGGTATCAGGCGAGCACACAAACACAAACAACACATAAGGAACCAGTGGGGAACAAAGGAAACAAACGGCTTAAAAACAAAACTGGACAGCAGGGGGAAACACTGACACACGTGACCAGACAATCAGGGGAAAACACAGAACAGGTGTGGGCTTGGGGTGCAGGGAAACAGAATACAAAGGACTAGACCAGGTAAAATAACAAAACACAAACTCAAGAACTCAAAACACAAGCAGATATGACACATTTATAATAAATAGCTATTTAAACTGTTGGAGGTTCACCATTATAATAGAAAATGAGCAGGTTGACTTGCATGAGCTTTATTGACCAGATAAAATACAGAACTTGACTCCTTAGCATAAAGCAAAACCCATCAATGCCTGACAGTAATATGCATGCCCATTGACGACCAGAGTACGTTGCACACATTAGGACAACAGGGACCAACATGAAACAGTGAGTTGTCTACACTATGTTAACTTGATGTGAAATTAGGCTAATTAGTGAATTAGTCAGTGGGTTATCATTAACAAAACCCACTGACATTATCATTATTATACAGCATAATTTTACAATCGAATCATTTCCTATTTCATCCTGTGGAAAACGTTCACTAAAGTCTGATCAGGTTCTTGTATAGTTCTAAATGGAACTCTGTTAAGAATGATAATGCTCTGTCTAGTATCATTCCAAATTCACTAAACTGTGTCACAATTTTCAACCCAAAGTTTGGTTAAAGCTATATAACTTCTGTCCCACCAGTATAAACCCATCCCTTCATGTTAAATAAAGATTCCATCTGTTTTTTTGTTATTTTTTGGCTTGTTTTTTTTCTTTAGTACTGAACATTTAATTGATACAATAAAATAAATATCTTCAGTTGCTTTGTTAATATACTCACGCAATACTCCTGCTGAGATTTGCATTGAAAAATAATATACATTTTTGTTGTGTTGTTGATTCCTAACACCAATAACAACCAACTATGAGCACTTTGTTCTCTTTCCCAGAAAGCTGATTCCACAAGCTAGAAAATGTCCTGAGATCAACCTACATCGAGACAAAAAAAAACAGAAAAGGAAAAAATTCTGGATAGGCATACAATATGCATGAGCCTTCTTATTGAGACCATGTGAAGCGCACGAACAAAGCGTTTTTTTGTTTTATTTCCTTTTCTTTTTTTCAAGGCAAATCATGTTCACATCAAAGTTTAAAAATACACATGCATATCTTGAGGAAATGCCATCACATTTTCCCTGTGATCTGTCTGGGCACATCTGTGGCAAATACAGTTAAGCATTTGGTCAGCTCACTTTCAACCGCTTTATCTCTGCTTCGGTCTGTGGAAGCATTGGCAGTGGCCTCTAGGCTACGAACGAGGTACAAAAACACAGAATACATATACACAGATGCATATTAATGTATTCTACTGTGAATATAAAGCTGGGCCTTTCAAGGAATAGCATTTCTAGTTATTTACATCCAAACCATAAAAAGAAAGACTGTTTTCCATAGGATTTAATTTTGGTAAAATTAGATTTTGTTATTAATATATACATTAGTGCATATCATGTCTCTCTGAATATTTTTACAATCATAACTCATTTTAAGGAAAATGCAACTTGAGCCACAGGGCCTCTTTGCATGAGGAAAAAATATTGTTGGCCTATATGTTCCCCTGCCTTTTAACTAAGATTAGTGCAGTGCAGCCTTTTAAAATATGTATCAAAGCTGTTCAAATGCCAGCAGTGGGTATGTGGCAGGCAGGCAGGAGTGGCGGTAGCTTGGACCATTGGAGTTCTTCCAACTCGTAAGTCCTCAGCAAGTCATCCCCTGCTTGTTATTGGCTTGCCCGGCCTTGCAATCAGAATTCCTGCAGTCAGGAATGGAAAGATAGATGACTAGATAGGGGAAAGATAAAAGGACGAAGACAGGGAGTGTTTTGGTTCTTTCTCTCTGAGTAAGGTCTGTCCTTTGACTGTCCTGCTGCCCTGGTCACCATGCCTGCCTTTTTTCTCCTTACCCTCATCTTCCCCTGTGTCCATGGGAGTATGCTTGCTGGGAAAATCTTTATGAACTCCTGGGCCTAATACCGCTGATGGACTGCTCTAAGAACACGCCACTTTAACAGCTGTGTGTACAGGCTCTGTCCAGGATAAAGCCCTTGGAAGAGGCAGGACTTTACACCATAGGATGAGTCTTTATGAAGGACCCTTCTGTGTGGCGGTTGCCACTGAGACTGTTAATTGGCAGCCTCTGAAGTTCCGTACATGTGTCCTTCTTAATCCAGGCCCAAGCAAAAGCAGCAGGGAAAACCAAACATTTATCCAGCACCCAGATCCCAAACTCACTCTCTGGTCCTTCTACTTTATTTATTATTAGTACAGTACATGAATACATGACTGGGCATAGCCTACTTTTATTGAATGCAAAACAAATTAATTTTATTCCCAAGGATTTATCTATTTACATTTCCAAAGTTGTGAAAAACTGAATTTTTGTTTTACTTAAAAAACAGTGAATTAGCATATCTTTGGCTCCAAACAGTTACACAGACAGATGGAACCGTGTACAACAATCCACATCTGCCTCATGTTCATCTGCTCCAATTTGATGCTCTACAGGAGGAAAACAAACACACCAGCTTAGCTAAACACCCCAGGACGCCATTTCCTCCTCAGCTGTGTTTTCTTTTGTGTGTAAGTGTGGGGTAGCATTGTAAGATTACCTGGTGCGGTCTTTGTGATGTTTAGCAACTCCTAGAGTGAGTTGCTAAACACACTAAGTGGTGGTCAAATAGTGCTTCTATCTCTGTGATTAACATTTACGATTTAATGATATGTGTTTTTGTTTCCCCCCCTAAATACAACCAAGAGGCAAACTTTATCAAAAAATATTTTCTTTTTTCTATCTGTGTAAAGATTGAATTTCTATGAAATCTTATTCAATACTTAATTTAACAATAAATTGGTTAAATATATATTATCTCCCTGTCCCAAACACAATCTGAATTTATGAAAATCAAACAACTAAAAGCACACTATTAAACCAGTTCTCACATCAGATTCGAGAAATGAACCCCCTGTTCTAATGCTAAGGCTTGAGCATTGGAGAGAATGCAATCCATTGGCTTCCTATCTGTCTTGGACTAAATTGCCACTTGAGGATATTGGGATCTTTTTTTATTTAATTGGCTAACTTTGGCTTTATTTAGGTTATGTGATTTGGATATAAACTGGATATTTGCTTTTACGAGAAAATTTCTTGACATCACTTGTTCTGGTAATCCCTGTTATATTATAAAAATGTCAAACCTCAATTGCAGAATTCAAGTTACATATCTGTGAAAGTAAACCACTGACAAATGTGTATTTGTTTGTTGGTTTGGAAAGCTTACAACTGTTCATATTGTAGACTGATTACAGGTAATAAAACATATTTTTTCAGTTAGTTCGACTATTTGTTGGAAACTCAAAGCCATTAGCTACAGAAGGTTTTTTGTCATTTAGCAAATAAGGTAACATTTGAAAGAGGAAGATGTGAACCTAAATTTGGCTCACGTGATTTATTTTGTGTATGTGAAGAGAACACCCATACATTTAGTTAGAATTTAGGCATCCAAATAACTTGGATTATTAATTCATATAAATCTCATGTTTTCCAAAGTTTCCATTGCAAATGTGCACAAAACTTTGTCGATATTCTGCCAATGTAAAATAAAAAACAATTTTGCAATGGCGGTGTTTTCGTTAAATAAGAAATAAAATTAAAATCACGTGTGAAAAGGTTTCTTCACATGATACCTCATTAAAAAACATTGCGGCAAGGAATGTAAGCTCTTGCAAACACTAGTAAACACTTGCAAATGCTCGCATATCTTTGCTTTTTGGAATCTAAAATCCTGGTAATGCCCCTGTCCCGAAATAAATAAAAAAAATACTCCATCTCCTGGTGAATACAAACATGTCGCGCCAGCATCCTCCTACTACTTCCTGTCGTCTTCTTCGTCTTTTTCGCCAGTAGTGGTACTACTGATACTCCGGTTGTTGATCACGAGACCCGTGTGATGCGAAAAAACGGGAGTTTTTCCGAAATTACTGTTTCCATTAAGCAGATTTTTTTTCGTAATTACAATTCGCGCAATTTGATGGTCAATGGAAATGCAGCGAAAATGGCAAGACGCTAATGTGTTATGCATCTTTGTCTTACCTTTTTTTTTAAAAAGCCATATATGATAACATCAAAATCATTTTCTCCTGATGCATAATCAAAAAAACCCAAAAGAATTTTTTGGAGAATTTTTGAAAATTTCTGATACACTGTCATCATAAGATTCAAATCACTAACTATCTTTTTTTTTTAAGATTTTTTTTTGCGGCAGCAGTGGCCTTTATTTTTCCAGTATTTTTTGACAGTAGTTAGACCAGAAATGGGGGTGGAGAGAGTGGGGAAGACATGCGGCAAATGTCGCCGGAGCCATGACTCAAACCTGGGACAGCCACGTTGAGGCTTGAGCCCACCATATCTGGGTCGCACGCTCAACCCCTACACCACCAGCGCTGCACCCAATCACTAACTATTTTTATTATTAAAACATTCAATATTGTCAGTGTCTTAGCAGAGTGTCACAGAAGCAACATCTTAAAGAAAGCCACAGTTAAAGTAAAGTTTAAGTTTGTAGTTTCAGCAAAAATAAATGGTGGTTATTCCTTGCCCACAGCTTTTTGTTATTGCTAAATTAGGGGGAAAATGATTTGAAAAAGTTATGACTTGAGGAAAAAAAGCATCTTTCTTCAAGTCAGAATCTGAGTTGGTACAGTTGAAAACAGATGTTGAATGCCTTCCAAAAACTACAACCTCTCCAACTTTATGTTTGAGCAAAATCTTTCACTGTCAAAGCCTCATTTACCCGTGCTTTCTTCACTTTTTATGGATCAATATTATGTTTTTTAGTGGTTATAGACATAAAGTAAGTTTGATTTTACCAGCTCTAAACACAATAGTTTTCTGTGTTCTAAACAAATCAGGAAGCTGTTTTTTTAATTTTTTATTTATTTGAAATAAACATCTAAACATTTTGAGCTTATTGTCTGAAGTGCAGTGATTTATGAATAAGTTTCCTTTAATTAAAAAGGGAAACCGTTTCCATTTGGATTGGAAGACTCAATATGACTTCATTTCAGAAACATTATCTATGCTTACACATTTATGGAAGTCAGATATTATATTTTTGGGTGGCATTGTCTTTCTTCATACAGTCGAGGAGCCCAAAAATAAGTAGCACAATGTAGGTGTTCAAAATCACATTATAGATTTGTCCTATATACAATATGCTACAAGAATCTATCTCTGGTGCTGACTGAAGATTTACTAACGTAAAAACAGAAGATGAGCCGCAGAAACCAACTCATGACCTTTTGCACTCAGCAGATTTTACGCATATGACAAATTGATTTACTTGCGCTACATCCCACTCCAGCCTTTGCAACACATGATGCACACATGAAAGATCTACTAAAACTCAGCCATAAGGACACATGGATGATGCATATGACTAGAGACAACTTGAGGAGTGATTTCACCAAAACAGATGAAACTTGTTTTGAGCGTTGAATTAAGAATAAGAAACTTAAATACAGAAAATGCAAAACTATGTTAAAATGTAAGGAGAAGAAATTGTTATATAATGAGATAAGGAGAAAATTAAGGAAAAAAAAGCAAAGAGAGAAAGAGACAACGGGAGCTTTGGAGCGGATGAGCAACCCATAAGGTTGCCAGATGAGCTTCAGCTTAACCACAATCCTCAAAACGGAGACAAACATACGCCAGTGTCTCCTGTATGCCTTCCACAGCCGCCCCTAAACGATAGTAAACATTAGTTTTCAAGAAGGGGGGGGGGACAATTCAGCACACTGGATCACACTGCATAAGTAGTGGTGCTGCATAATCTCCTACAGATAATGTTTGGTTCTTTAAAACCAGAACTAGCCAATGGCATAAAGGAATATGCAGCTGCTTAGTGCACCCTTTCTACATGGGGGCCCCAAGATCACCTCAATTTAAAGGGCATACAATTATAATTTTTACATTTTTTCACTTTTCCTTTTCAACTGTATTCAGATATGTACGTTCCCAAAAGTTGCCAAAGAGTTGTGACATTACGTTTGGAATGCTAAGCTTGGGAATCAGTACCAAACACAATAGCCACCCAAGATAAAAGTAGTGATAGTAAAATCTCCATCTCCAGTTTGAGCTCATCAAGTGAAGATTTATATGGCTATTTATCCAATGAGGAGCAGGAAGTGAGGGAAAATGTCTGAGTGAAGGACCTGGGGACGTAAGAAGCTGATAATCTACAGAGGGGTTTAAAAGCATTCTGTGGTGAGCCTGTGATTCATCCCAGTAGGGATTGGTCACTTGTTACTAAATCTGTAAATTGAAACACTAAAGTTATGGCAACATTTAGCTGGATGGTGCAATTTCTGCACTGCTTCCAACCAGCCATTTTGCTCTAATGCACAAGGACTTTAGCCCTGCCATTTCTCCAAACAACTGTCTTACCAAATTACTTAATATTGGGAAGCTGTGCAGCCATTGAGTAAGTCTCACACTCTCCACATAGTCAGTTCATATTTTACTTGGGTCCAGGTTTAAATGCCCAACAGTAATGTGGCTGTTAATACATTTTTCAATGGGCACCATATGTCACACCAAACAAACTATAACTCCATCTACAGTTAACTTTCTCGCACCAATATGTTGTTTACCTTTAAAAAGTCGCTTTAGGCTAATGCTACAAATGTGGTAGATGTAATAATAGTCAGAATACTGAAGTCAATGTCTCTTTGTCATTTTGTTTGTGTGGCTCAGACACAGATGAAAAATAAATCATTTAACTGGTGGGTTGCCGGTTCAAACCCTTGCTCCATCCATCTCAGTTGTTGTGTCCTTGAACAAGTCAATTCACCCGCCTCATTTGCTAATGGTTGTCAGAGCTCAGTGGCACCAATTGTATAGCAGCCTCAATTCTGTAGCCTACCGCTGTCAGTATGCAAATGGGTGTATGAATGGGTGGATGATGGATTGTTGTGTAGCGCTGTGGGATCCTCAGACTGGATCAAGTGCTATACAAGTGCAGGTAAAAAAAAAATACATAATGCCTTTTATATTAGTAAAAAAAATTATTTTTCTAACCAATAAACTTTGTGCTCACAAACAACACCTGCAGTCAACCATGGCATTCTAGTTTTTGACTCCACTTGAGCTATCTATTGTAGCTGGTGCATGAACTGTGTTTGTGCCCTTATTGCTTAACTTTTGGTTGTTCCTTTCCTAAACTCCATCATCCCACTTGTTGAATAATCATAAGACAAAAAGTCTTTTCTATGGAGAGAGAGTTTTTCCTTGGTGAGAAGACATCCTACCTATGTTAATTTCCAGCTCACCCATATGTCCTACATCATAGCTTTTGCAGCAAAAGAGCCCACTCTATAGTTTCTCCACACACCCATTTGACAGATTCCTGTTAAAAAGGCCTTCAAGAAAAATATTCATTCATTGATTACAATGAGAGATTAGCTGATTGTGCAAGTCCAGACAACACATCATTATCCATTCCTAGTAGTTGCCTCCTTGTTTTAATCGGTGTGACTCAAAAGGTTTTTGGTTTCAAAAAGGTACATTTTAAAATTACTTATTTGCTATAAAGAGCTATGCAAAGGCCAATGGTCATGTTTTGTGTTTCACATTATTTAATATTTTTAGCCTCTAAAATGTAATAATACATGCCTTTCTAAATTTTACAGTTGGTCTCCAAGCTAGTCATATTTTATACACACAGATCATCCATATGAGTTGTGTTGTTTAAGATTATGGTCTTATCTATAAGTTGGCCCCAATCACGTTTTGCTCAAGCCCCTGTACAACCTTTGGCCGGCTCCTGTAGATACGTTACAGAGGACTGAATCCACTTGTAACTGTGAAAGCCTGAAACGTTGCAAATCTGGTCAGCATTTGATGCTTTTGGCTTCACTGAATCTGCACCGGTTTTATTTCTTAGTCATCATAGAGGATAAGATCCGACAAATTATCAAAGTAACCATGATAAACATCTGCTTAGCTTGAAAATGGGCCATGTTATGAGGTCAGATTGCATGGGTACGCCTCAACAACAGAAAAGGGATAGATAGATCAATAGCAGTCCTTTTGGAAAGTACTTTCTAAGTTTGGGTTATGTCTTGCCTCATATTCGCCCAAGCAAATAATTTAGGTCTGTGTAAATAATATAAGTCACAAAAACTAAGGATATATTGTGCCCCTGTCCATCCTAAAACATTATGTTTGTCTGTTAAAGTAAAGATTTAGTATATACTATTCCCACTGGCATAGGTGTTTATATCTTATGTGCAGTTCTGGGCTTGAGGTTAACTCTGTGAAGAACTCCACATTGCTCTGAATCAGCTAATTATTTACTGGATGTGACACCAAACAAATCCAACCTCTCTGAGTTTACATTAAACAGGCCACATCTCTGGCATGCCTCACAGGTGAAACATTGCATATGTCACACAAAGTGCACCTCCCTCCGTGGCTTGTTTGCATCCCTCCAGGACCACTTTTCCTTGTTTGAAGTCTCATTTATTTAACCTACATATCAGCTTCAGAATTGATTAGAGTTTTTCTGCACATACCCACCGCGTGGTGTTAGTTTTACACGGACATTTGGAGGCTAGCTCCACCTCGACTGAGCCATTAAACACATAGCACGTCTTGACATTATTACCATTTCCAAACCGCCCCAAAGGAATACAAAAGGAAGCAAAATGTAAACAAACCAGACATCTGAGATATTTGATTCAAAGTCTTACGTGCACTTTTCTAAGGTTGCTTGAAAATGGAAACCTGGTGTTTGTTTAGTTTTGAGTCCCCAGAGATGGGGAGCATTTGGCCTCTAAGCATTAATTGGTGAACCAGCTGAATGTCCACAGCTGGTTAAGGTCTTGAAAGAAATGTAACTAACCCTAAAAAGTAAATAGAAAATTTTATGTGCACTGTGGCTGTTCATTTTATGTCATGCCTTAACATAAACTGTAGGATACTTAAAAGGAATACTATGGATTTTTTCAAGTGAGGTTTTGTGAAGAAATTTTTGCTAATAGTCCCCTTACCTAATAGATGTCATATCAGTGTGAACTCTTAGAAAAGCGATAATTAAGAGGTAAAATAGACATCTACAATGTGCTAAAATAGCATTGTATACCATCAATGTAAACAATTTCTATTTAATTTTTACAGGTTTTATAAAATTAGTTAAAGTTTCTTCCAAAAGTATTCATAGCCTTTATACATTTCCACATTATATGTTTCCACTATCAACCTTTATGTAGATTTTATGTATTGAGTAATTGTAAAATAAAAGGAAAATTACACATAGTTTTCAAAAATGTAAAAAACTATAAATCTAAAGAGATTTCACTGCAAATAAAACTCTTTAGAGGGATCTCTACCAGCTTTGCACATCTAGAGACATAACTATGTGCTCATTCCTCTTCGCAAAACAATCAAATCTAAGGTAAATTGAATAGAGAGCATCTGTGAGCCCTAAACTTTTAGATCTAGGTCTGGACTTTGGCTGGTCCGTTCTAACACATGGATATATTGATCTAAACCAGGAGTACACAACTCCCGTCATTGAGAGCTACTATACTGCAGCTTTTATATGCATTCCTCCTCCAATACACCTGAGTGAATGAATAGCTTGTTACCAGACCTCTGCAGACCTGAATGCGGGAAGGGAATTCAGCCATTGATTTAGGTGTGCTGGAGAAGGGTTGCATCCAAATGTTGCAGGACATCGGCTCTCGAGGAATGCAGTTAGGCACCCCAATCTAAACCATATCATTGTAGTTCTGGCTTTGCATTTTGGGTCCACGACATGCAGGGTAAGCTTTTCCCCTAGACTCAAATCTTTTGCAGCCTCTAAGAGGTTTTCTTTAAGGATGACCCTTTAATTAGTTCCACCCGTCTTCTCATCAACTCTGACCAGTTTTCCCATCCCTTCTGAAGAAAAAAACCCACAGAAAGATGCTACCTTCACCATGTTTCACAGTGGTGATGTTGTGTTCAGTGTTAGTTTTCCAACACACATAGGGCTTTGCATGCAGGTCAAATTTACATTTTGGTCTAATGTCATCAGAGTAACTTCTTCCACATGTTTGCTGTGTCCCAAACATAGCTTTTGCAAACTTCATATGGGACTTGTTACTCTTCCATAAAGCCCAGGATTGTTGAGTGTACAATTAATCGTTGTCTTGTCAGCACACTTCTTGAGTTTGGGATGTCAGCAGCTCCTCCAGAGTTACCATTAACTTTTAGTCTGCTATCCTGATCATTGCTCTACGAGCTTTACAGTTTTGGTAGACAGCCATGTTTTGGTAGATTTGCAGTTTTTCCGTACTCTTTCCATTTTTGCATGATAGATTGAACAGTATTCCACGATGTGTTTACAGCTGGGATACGTATTTAAATTGAAAACCTGCTTAAAGCTTCTCTACAAGTTTATCACTGACTTGTCAGGTGTGTTTCTTGGTTGCCTTTGTTCTCCAATTTTCTGTAACATACCTCTGAGGTAACAGATGTTTTTATACCTAAATCAAATTGCACACAGGTGGACACAATTCATGAATTAGATTGTCCTCTGACAGTTTTGGTTGTATTGGATTTTGTTTAGGTGCATGAGAGTAAACAAGACTGAAATCATATGCACGCAAAACTTTTCAGATTTTTATTTATAAGAACATTTTAAAAACCTCGCACTGCACAATTATGCACTACTTCGTGTTAGTCTATCACAGATGATACGTCAAAGTATGTGGCTGCAACAATGCAAGCTGCAATGCAAGTACTTTTTCAGCGCAATAGAAAACAGGGAGCCTGTCAGACCAGCTTTTAGCCTTCCACCACTTTGAAGATTTATTCACTTTTCTACAAAGTCATTGTGATCAGTTTGTAGAGTACAGAACTGTTATTAAAAATAATGTCAGAGAACTTTATTTAAAAGAAAAAAAAAAAACCTTGCTGGCAACAAGATCAGGGTGTGAAAAGCTGCCCGTCCCAGTGACCTCAAGACTCACATTCTGATTAAAATCATCCCTCTCCAGACAAGAGGCAATACTTGAATTAAAGAACCATCTAATTAGATTACACCCTTTAGGTGTGACGCTGGACAGAATTTCTCATGTATTATTCTTGTTTCCATTTATATTATTTAGGGCCCTGATTTATTTTGCCAAGCAACACGTCCATGGCAAGTGAGATCAGGTTTAACAGTAGAATTTGTCAAGTATGTTTACAAAAAATAAAGAAACCTGTTATTAGGTCATTCTAAGTAACCTTAGGGGAGAGAAATTAATATCATAAAGTATTCAAGAACGTCAACAGCTAGAGATTGAGACCGTCTGGAAGAGCAGCCTGTCTAAACAATGAGAACATTGTTATTTTCGTAAACCTGTTGACACAATTCATCGAGGACCGTATTAAATGCCAGACAGCTGTTCCGACATGAGCTCAAGGGAAGGAATAGCAAAAAGGAAGAATGGGGGAGAAAAAAGAAATTAATGTGTAAAAGCCTGACTGAAGTATGATTACATTATCCAATGTCAGAGGCAGTAAACTGTAATCAAACAATTACATGAGAGCAATTTACTGGCTGGCTACTGCTGCACCCAGTCAGCTGTGGTCTTAGTCGGATTCTCGCAACAATTACCATTAGAAGCCAATACGATCAAGTTTCATGTTTTGAACCATAAATATAAACAAACTAGCATTTTAGAATGTATAAAAGGGATAAAAATTCCCAGGAGCTAAAGGGAGTGTGAGCGTAAGGCTATATGGGACAAATTTGCTTGTTGGTGAGTGGTCTTTATGGAGGGAGAAGGATGTGTGAGACCGACAAATCCTTTGTTTGCCTTTAAAAAAAAGGAGAAAAAAATGAAGAAAGGCAGCAAAGGAAGCAAAAAGTTCCCCTCTCTTGGCAGCTCCTCTCTGTCCAACAGACATGCTTTGGGGGGGCTTGCATCGGTGACATTCTGGTAGAGAATCAGAGTCGTATTCATCCGAGCACGCTACACAGAGCCTCTGTGGCCAATCTGCATTGGGGGGCCCTAGGACAGGAAGTTTGTGCCGCTGAAAGCTTGAGACAGCATAGCTCTTCAGCATCTCTCTTTCTTCAACAAACACACACACACCCCATCACACACACACACGCACACAGACTGAGTGAAAAGACAGACTGGTTTCCCACAGGGCAGGGCTGAAAGCTACACCATGTTCAGCTGGTACAACATGATGAAAGTGAACTGGAACACATTGTGCTGGACTGCGACCGAAGGGACATCGGCTCTGTGGTGATCTTTTTTAAGCATGAAGACATTTTTTTGTGTTAGTGTGCGTGTGTGTGTATCGGTGTGCTTGAACCATATAATATCAACCGAAGAAATTGTCAATATTGTTACATTGTAAACATTTATCGAATTGCTGACTAAAAGTTGTGAAACAACTCTCATGACTGATGTCTACTGTATCCCAGTACTGAGTTATAAAGTGTTCAACAAGGAAAATTATATATTTTAAGGTGTGTTCATGGGGTTTTTGGCATGTTTTAATGTTAATTAACAATTTTAACAATAATATAAAAATATATTTTTTTTAAATTGTGGCCCATAGTAGGCTTTTATTTAAAATATGTGTATTATAGGTCCTTAATAAACCTCGACTCAACTGATGGCTGTTGTTGATGTAATGTGTATGATCGTGTCAGTGGCAGCAACAGCAAGGCACTCTGATAGCTTAAAAAAAGAAATTTAAAGTTTTTTTGTCTGCAGGACTTGCAAAACTGCAGAAACTTATTTTACTTTTTTTGTTGCTTTGCTGTTTTGCTATAAGAAAAGTAAATATTATTTTGAAACTGTAAAACGAGTAAATAGCTTGAAAACATGGCAGCAGCAGTAACTGTTAAATTCATCCATAATAGGGAAGGAATGCATGTTTTTATACTTCAAATACTTGAAATAAATGCATAAGAAATCTGGTGCATATATTATTGCTCATATAGAAACATCTGGTTATTCCCATCAGTCTGTTTTTCACTCTTTACAATGACACTGATAGTTAAAGTGAAACTTTAACTGTCTAGTCCTAATAATAATCATGCCCCTGGTATTTTTGTTTCTTGTGACATGTTGTGAGCACTAAACAATCCAGACAAATGTTCATGTAGGAAAAAAAACACCACTCATCCAATTGTACTGTATTCAAAGGAAAGTGTTAAGTTCATGATGTCAAGGACATTTTTTCTATTTTGTCTGCACACAATAGAACACTGAAAAATGTTGCCAAATAGCCAAATTATCAACAAGTCATATCAAAACAGAGGGTATGCGAACAGCCTTGCGCTTATACCAACTGTGCCAAAATGAAAACATTATCATCATGTTCAGGACAAGAGCTTAATTAAGGCTGTACCTGTTAGTTAGATCTATCTTTTGAAAGCAACATTCATCTGGGGGAATGCATTGACAGAACATTACCATATGTTTCTTAACACAGTTACCATGTCATTAGCTAAATATTGTTGCTGTTTAGCAGAGACGCTTGGTGGGAAAACGATTTGTGGCTCTCAGGTAAACTGGAGAGACAGAATCGACAGTATACACAATCACAATCCTAATGTGGACCATATAATACTGAAGGAACTTAGTATGTTATTTTTCTACATAGGCATAGTAAATGCCTATTCTAAAATGACTGAAATTTTTAGCAGAAATAATTTAAATCTCAATCTGGATGTTCATAAAACTAATAAATAAAAAGCACAAGTGAAGGCCTATAACTGTATTATTTAAAAAAGTATGGAATCAAAAGTATCCAGAGTACTTTTACATACAAAAACTTAATTGTGCAGACCCCCCCACCCACATTAACACACTTTGTGTTGGCCTTGTTTTGCACAATATTTTGTGTGTTAGGGTCAAAGGCGACCTCTTGACACAGGGAGTTTAAACATGCTAATGAGGGCTGATCTCTAACCTCGTGGCTAAGTGCATATGGCGAGCACAAAATCTGTCCTGGTGGGATCAGCATGTCGATCATTGGAGTAAGAGTCCAAGGACTTTTTTTCAGTCAGAGACCTTAAAACACACATTGAAGAAAAAGTCAAAAAATGTAAGTTAGAGAGAAAACATAAAGAATTGACCAGAGGTATGAGCTTTTAAAAGTATTTTTAGTCTTAAGACTTTTTTAATGTAATAAATTACATTGATAGACAATATTACACTAGTCATTATATTTATAAATTTATAATACTTGGACATTCTAAATCTAAATGTTTTTCATCTGAAATAATTTGTTATATATTTATATATATATATATATATATATATATATATATATATTATATATATATATTTTTTTTTTTTTTTTTTCTGAAAGTGCACTTTTTCATTCACTTCGAGGGCACACTGATACACAATGCAGAGAAAATCATACGCTTTAGAAAAGTTGCGGCTTTGAAAACTCACTCTTCTCAGCCAAACTTCTTATACATATTTGCAAGAAAATCAAAGAGTATTTGTGTGGCTGGCCCTAATCCTTTTCTCCAGCACATAAAGGATGTACCTTTAAACCGGCTTTCAATCCTCTGACAACCATGCAAATTGGTGAGAGGTAGGATGCCATCGCATTGACATTGTTTGTTAGAATAACATAGCGCGGGGGAAAGGTCCCGTCTCAGGCATTCCACTGAAGCCCTCCCCTCTGTGAAGCTGCCTGATGAATTGTCACAAGCTTGTTATTTGCCATTAGTTTCTAGCATTTCTTCCTTCTGTTGGGCTATACTAATTCAGTATTTTTGGGGAGGGGATGTAATCTTTTTGAATGCCTCAGGAGGTTTGGAGGAACTTTTCTGCTTTATTTTATTCCTTCCTCTTTAAAACCTTCCACATAGTGTTATCCCTGACCCAATTCACTTACACACAGTTTGTTAAATTTGTTATTGTCTTAAGATTTTCTTTTTTTTTTTTCTTTTCTGAATACTTCTTCCTAACTGAAGTTATATAAAGGGATAGTTCAGGTTTTGAAATAAGTTTGTATTGAAAAGTTGTAAGCATTTCCAATTTTACCTGCAGGAGATTACTCTCTTGGCACCTTCATTTAGTTTAAATCCAGATTAGTTGGTAGGAGTTGGAGCTGGTGGTAGTCAGTGAGCATTTACACAGCAATGACCTGTTTGAAGAGTTCCAGTCAGGCTTCAGAGCTCATCATAGCACTGAAACAGCTCTGCTGAAAGTCACTAATGATATTCTTATGGCCTCAGATAATGGACTTGTGTCTGTACTTGTCCTCTTAGATCTCATTGCTGCATTTGATACAGTCGACCATAATATTCTCTTAAAAAGGCTGGAATATGCTGTAGGGATCAGGGGAACAGCGCAGGCTGGTTTAAATCTTATTTGTCTGACAGATTTTAGATTGTTCATGTAAATGATAAATCATCTATAAACTCCAGGGTTAATTGTGGAGTACCACAGGGTTCAGTACTTGGGCCAGTTCTCTTTACTATATATATATGCTTCCAAGAGGTCAAATTATAAGGCAGCATAGGATACATTTTCACTGTTATGCTGATGACACTCAGCTTTACTTATCCATGAATCCTGATGAGCCCAAACAGTTAGACAGACTACAAGCATGTCTTGAAGACATAAAAACTTGGATGACTTTAAATTTTCTGCTTCTAAATTCAGACAAGACAGAAGTTGTCGTCTTTGGACCAGAGTCTTCAAACAAGAAACTGCTTAGTCAATCACTTAACCTTGATGGCATTAAATTGACCTCCGGTAATAAAGTAAAAAACCTTGGTGTTATTTTTGACCAGGACATGTCATTTAAATCCCATATTAAACAGGTTTCTAGGATTTCCTTCTTTCACCTCCGGAACATTGCCAAAATTAGAAATATCCTATCCAGGAGTGATGCTGAAAAACTAGTCCATGCATTTTTTACTTCAAGGCTGGACTATTGTAATTTTTTACTATCAGGATGTCCACAAAATGCAGTTAAAAGCCTTCAGCTGATTCAAAATGCTGCAGCAAGAGTTCTGATGAAAATTAAAAAGAGAGATCATATTTCTCCTATTTTAGCCTACCTTCATTGGCTCCCTGTTAAATCCAGAATAGAATTTAAAATTCTCCTCCTCACATATAAAGCCCTTAATGATCTAGCTCCATCATACATCAGAGATCTGATCGTTCCATACGTTTCTAACAGAGCACTTCGTTCTCAGACTGCAGGTTTACTAGTGGTTCCCACAGTCTCTAGAAGTAGAATGGGAGGCAGATCCTTTAGTTTTCAGGCTCCTCTCCTGTGGAACCAGCTCCCAGTTTTAGTCCGTGAGGCAGACACCCTGTCTACTTTTAAGGCTAGCCTTAAAACTTTCCTTTTTGATAAAGCTTATAGTTAGAGTGGCTTAGGTTATCCTGAACTATCTCTGTAGTTATGCTGCTATACGCCTAGGCTGCTGGAGGACATAATGACCACTTTCACTCTCTCTGCTACATTCTCACACTGCTCTGCAATTTTGCATTATTTGCTGTTATTTCAGTTTTTCAGCTTTGTTCTCTCTCTTTTCTCTTCCTAGAAGATACACCTGGCCTGGCTCTGTGTCTACCTGTGACACCTTTTTGGAGAGGGGAATTGTCCGAGCTTCTGCTGGCAACAATTTAATGCTCACCCTCTACAGATGATCCACATGGCCCTGTCTTTCAGTGCTTAACCCTTTCTCTCTCCTAGACATGAAGATAGACTGAGCTTTTACTGTGACTAACTCTATGTGCTCTCTTTCAGTGTCTAACCTTGAAAACTGACTCAGAGTTTATCTGTTCTTTCTTTCTAGATGAAACCACTAAAGGAGCTGCATCCATTAACATTTACTTTTCCTTCCCATAGAAAGTACTCCTGGATCAGTACTTCTTTCTCTTCTGTTCTCTTTGTTTCTCTGCTCTGTTCTCCCTAACCCCCAGTCGGTCGTGGCAGATGGCCGCTCACACTGAGCCTGGTTCTGCTAGAGGTTTCTTCCTGTTAAAAGGGAGTTTTTCCTCTCCACTGTCGCTACATGCATGCTCAGTATGAGGGATTGCTGCAAAGTCAACGCCAGTGACTGTCCACTGTCTCTACATGCTCATCTGGGAGGAGTGAATGCTGCAAGTCACTGACTGGATGCATTCTGCTGGGTTTCCTTTCCTTAGACAGAAAAACTTTTTATCTAATTTGAATAAATAACGGAATCTGACTGCACTGTTCAATGCTTAGGATTAATTGTAATGTACAGTATGTACCTGACTTTTGTGAAGTGCCTTGAGACAACATGTGTTGTGAATTGGCGCTATATAAATAAAACTGAATTGAATTGAATTGAATTGAAGTTAGTAGGAATTTGAAGCTAGCAGCTAGCACGTGGAGACCCAAGACCAAAGTAAACTACTACCTTCTTAAAACAACTCTAATCTAATAAATGTCACAGCGATTTATTTAAATGCTATTTTACTGACTATTATAATGCCATCAAGTTAGCATTGTGCAGTTAATTACACAGAACCTAATGATTATTTTCATTAGAAATGGATGTGTGCTGCTAATGATCTTCATGTGGAAAATACATGCTGAGATTGGAACTTCTAAAGCATTTCCAGACGGACTTATTGTCTGATTTAAAAAGTATCGCAGAATAAAATGCCAAAATAGTATAGTGCTCTAAATGGACACTATTTAACTGTCTGATGTTATTCTCTGACCAGAAACAGGTTTGGTTCTCAGTACTCCAGAACAACTCCAATCTCAAAAACTTTGCAGTGGTTTACACTAATTATTCACAGAACCCCCTAGCCGTCTTCACATTTTAATTTGAGAAACTGATGATTACTTCCCTAAGAACCTGTGATAGAGGGATGCTGAGATAGAAGACAGTGCCCCAGCAATAATCTTCATGTGTGAAACATGTTTCACACATGTTTCACGTTTAAGAACAGAAGATGTGAAGCTTTTCTGATCAGAGTAACCTTCTGATGTTAAAATAAAGTGATGTAAAATGTATCAAAAAGGATTTTTTTGAACTGCAATGATATTGTTACATTATACACTACACTACTTTAATTTATTACCACGTAGTTACTCTTTATATGTTTCCACTCTGAGTACACGCTTCATGGAAGATCATTAGTGGCGCATCACTTCCTATATCCATTTCCTGTGTGAATATTCATTAGCCTCTTTGTAAATAAATGTGTGCTGTAAACATGACAATGGTTTATAAAACCTGAGATTGACTCAGTTTTAAGATGGTAGAAGTCCGTTCTGATCTTAAAGAAACTGGTGCCTTTATCCACTGGTATACACAAATATGCATTTATGGCAAATGAAGATGCTAAGAGAGTTATCGACTGAAAGGAAAGATATTACCAATTTCTAATCCTTTAACAGAACCTTATTTCAAAAATGTTGAACTATCCCTTTAACATGCTATAGATATATTCCCACTTTCTTTTATGCTTGTTACCTTGAAAGATACAAATGAGATGACCACTAGCCATCCATTAGGAATACAAGTACCACTTCAGTCAGCCTTGAAATTATTTCTGATATACTAAAAATCACTTTTTAACACAAGTTGTTTTCTGCTGAGCAAAAACAAAACGTTTCTTTACTGTAGTGTCTGGATACATTTAAACATATACAAAAACATTCATATTAAATTGTAAGTGAAATAGAGGGAAAACATTCACAAACAAGACGTTTTTCTGATTAAAGTTGAACTTCCATATCTTTTCTCCAGTGTGTCAAAATGAACTACATTTCTATGACTTCTTTTCATTGTACATGTGCACGCCAACTAATCTCTAAAATGGCACCAATCGGAAGTCAGAATTTTAAAAGAGTCTGAAGCGTGCTCAGATCAGAGCAGGCCACAGCTAACAGCCGTATCCTTTTGATAGCAGTGTGACTAAGAGTTTAATTTGGGAGTAACAATTACTTCAAAGAGAGATGTGAGCATTTTCCTGCTTATTTGCACCCCCAGTGGGGCCCATACGTTATATTGTAACCATGTCCTGGTCGTCTGCTCATGCACTAATGGCGTCCTGATTGCCTAATTTCTCATGTCAGCAACTTCTTCTGAGGAGAGAGAAAAGGACAATTATGAAACAATTGAACATGACTGCAATGGGAATGGTTAGTGCAGCAGTAGGCAACCCAAACTCCACCTCAGTTTAGGCTGGTTTAGATTAAGAAATACTTTTTTTTTTTTTTCTTTAAAGTTCATCTTCAGGACACATCAGGAAGTGAGGGGATATGCCAGCGGTAAGCAGTCACAGAGGGATCGCCACAACTCTGAGCTAATTAAAAACATTTAGACACTCGACAGCAAATGAGTGGATTCATGGGTGGTTTGGGTTGTTTGACAAAGCATGTGGTTGTTTGTGTGTGCGTGTCACTCCTTACATTTTGCTTTTTTATTTACTGCCATCATCTTGGGTTCGTTTAAAAATTATTTAAACTTGCATACAACTCTATAACAGACATTTACAGTTCAAGGGCATTTTTAATATTTTTTTTATCAACTGCATGAAACAAAATTTTAACTGATTGTAAAAATATAATGTAAAATCTGTTATTTTTAACTGTACTTTTTCCTAGTACATGTCAGCTCTTATTTTTCAAATAGTTTTTCTCTGTTGTGCTGTTTTGATTGTTTTGTACCTGACCTTTTCAGGCAAGAAAAGGAGCCATTTGTTTTGTATCTGTTTTGACCATATGATTTAAAAGTAGGTTTTCTGTAAGGAATGGTTTTATGGCTTTGATAAATAATACCTACAAGCAGAACCTTAATTTGGTTTGATCAGGGATCATAAGTTAAACAAATAAAGTTCATGGTAGTGTTGCTCTTTCAAGGGTTCAGTGGGTGTGGGTGGGGTACACCCTGAAGAGGATGCCAGTTCATCATAGGGCAACACAGAGACAGAAAGAACAAACATACATTCATACCTAAGGGCAATCCAGAGAGGACCAGTCAACTTATGATGCATATATTTGGAGGAAGCCAGAGTACCCGGACAGGACCCAGGCATGCACAGGGTGAACATGCAGACTCCATGCAGAAAGAGCCCAGGCTGGGATTCAAACCTGAGACCTTCTTGTTGCAAGACAACCTTGCTAACACATTCTCTGCTGTGCACAGGAAAAGGAAAATGATACAGGGATATTTTTTTACACATAAAAACTTGAAAATTGTGGTGTGCATTTGTTTTTAGTCTGTTTACTTTTACATCCCTAAATAAACTCCTGGGCAAACAACTGCCTCAAAACTTAACTATTTAATAAATAGAGTGGACCTGTGTGCAATTTATTCTCATCATATATACCGCTATTTTGCAAAGGGCTCAGAGTGAACAAACAAAATCATCAAAACCATGGAACATACCAGACAGATTAGACATAACATTGTTGAGAATTTTAAAGCAGGATAAATAAAACAAGGTCACAAACTTTGAACATCTTATTTTCCATTATCCTTCTGAAAATGGAAACAGTATTTCACAGCTGTAAACCGACTAGAACATTGTCATTTACCTAAACTGACCTACGGTAAGTCTAGAGGAGCTGCAGAGAAGAGCTCAGGTGAGTAAAACTGTCGGCATGGCAACTTTTAGTTTTGTACTCTACCAATCTGGCATTTTATTTCTAAATCCATTGTTTAAAAGAAGTATAAGAGGTCATGTTTGTAATTTCCCACAAGCCATGTAAGGGGCAAACTAGTGGAAGAAGATGCTCTGGTCAGATGAGATCAAATTGAACTTTTGGTCTGCCTACACACAGTATGCTTATTAACTAATTGCATTTGTATTCAGCTCCCGTGATCGAAAGCTTTTTAGGGCCACCTTTCAATTACTTGCAATTATAGCTGCAATACTTGGTAATAATGGGCAAAACGTTAAGTCTTCGATTTGCTGGTTGATACCACAAAAGACTTGCAGAATAAATTGCAGCGAAAGATGGTCCTACATAGTGTTGAGTCAAGGGAGTTGTCAAAGGAAGTATATTTTCCACACATCAGATTTTTATTAGTAAAAAATGTTGAAAACAATTAACGAAAAACTTTGTTTTAAAGTTGCTAAATTTGCTGAATTTATCCCTGTATAATTTCTTCTTTGTGGAGTTTGTGTCCGGTAAACAGTGCAGATTATTTATAGATGTAAGCACGCAATATTAAACACACCTGGAAGAACAGCAGAATAGAAAGTCCCATAAGTGTCTTTCACAGCTGGACAGATGTATTATCTGTTTGCAAGCTCTATATGAACTATGTTGTGTTATTGGGCTATTTGTCATAAGAAAACACTTCCCTTTGTTCAAACAAATCCGTCAGTGTTGCAGGTCCAGCGCAGGGGACTATGAGAATTCTGGTTTATTTTACCTCTGGAAAAATAAACTGCAATGCTGACTAATAACTTGGCTGGGATGTAAGTAGAGCTTTACTTTCAGCTCAATGTGATGTTAAGCATAATGAATTTTGCAGGCCTCACTGTATGCAATGCCAAGGGTACGTTTACTTTACATGGCTGTGGCCTGTAACTGAACATTGTTATTAGTAGAAGACATGATATGTTACTAATATATAAATTACTGTCATATATTAGCTTAATGATACAGAGGTTTTCTCACATTTTTAAAGTACCAATGTTAATGTTGAGAAATATGAATATAGGTTAAACACAGAACATCTTTAGCTTAATTTTTCATTAGATGATTTGATACCGGGAAGCGTGAAGAATCCAAACATTACCCAACACCTGGAACACTGAACAAGTCAGTCCTTGCTGAAGTGATTTACTCCATGTGGAAAACTCGGACTGAGTCACATACATGGAGATACACTATATTGCCAAAAGTATTAGTCTGTCTACTTTTACATGTATATGAACTTTGATGACATCCTATACTTAATCTATAAGGTCCAATTTGTTGCTGGACCCACTGTTGTCAGCAGTGGCAACTTTAACTATTCTGTAAACATCTTCCACTAGGTTTAGAAGTGTGTTCATAGTTAGATGAGAAAACCTGGATTGCAGCCTCCACTCTAATTCATCCCAAAGGTGTTCGAGAAGGTTGAGGTCAAGACTCAGGTGCAGGCAGGTGAACACCTGCAGCCATGGAAGTGATTGTAATACCAGAATTCATGGATTTGGTGGTGTGACCCAATACCTTTGCCAATATAGTGTATAAAATTTTGAATATTTTACAATTTTATATTTAGTGGAATTGATCATGCAAACATCAGATTTTCCAACAAGCTATCAGTCTATCATATTTAAAAAATGGGGAAGCAAGCTAGTACTAGCTTAGCAGCAAACTGCACAACCCCTGGGTGGGAGTTTCTACTCCAGGCTTTATACTGGAAGCTCCTCCTATAAGACAAACCACCATTAATGGAAACTCCATCAACATAGCAAAATTCACACAATTAAAAAACTGAATATTTATCAGTACCCAAATCTGTATATACAACTATGGTTTAATTAAATTGTTTGGTTGCTTTTAAATGCTTTTGTTCTTTTATGAAAATGATTTGACTAACACAAACACCCCTATCCAGTACATTACAAATGAAACATCCCATAAGCAGCTTTTTAAATAAGGCTTTGAAGCCTGCTACTCTGGTTTGACTGGTTGGAAAAAACCTGAAGGTATAATAGAAACAAACAGCATATAGTCACTCAGTCAGTCAGTCATTTTCTATACCACTTCTTCCATAGTGGGTCGCGGGGAAGCTGGTGCCTATCTCCAGCAGTCTATGGGCGGGAGGCGGAGTACACCCTGGACAGGTCGCCAGTCTATCGCAGGGCAACACAGACACCATATAATTCCTGGTAATCCCTCATATTAACATCAAGTAACAAGCAAAAGGATTGCATTCACAGTAGAGTACAGCATGAACCAAGCAGCAAAATTCTGTAACAAATTCTGCTCATCAAATAATATTATTTTATAATATTATTTGTTGAGCCATAGAAAGGAATTCAATTGATGAAGTTTAATTTAAAATCTCTTATAAAATTAAAGTGCTCATTATGCTTTACTGTCATTGTGAGGTTAATAAAATAGATTTTCAATAATCAACTATTATAGTCATGGGACCTTGTCTAGAAAACTGAACATGAACCTGTGAACATGAAGTTTAACAAAATCTGATAATTACTTTTGTTTATTGCTTGATGAAATAATAATAACAATAATTCAAGCTTTTACTGATATGGAACTAGATATATTTGTACTCTGATAGAATTGAAGCTTGGGTAAATTGCCTTGATAAACATTTAAAATAAAAAATTCATAAAAATACAATTAATTCTATTAATAAAACAGCAAAGGATTCACAACCCCCCATGTTATAAGAGAAAGAATAGCCACAATGCATGGCTGTCCTGCCTGTCTATTGCTTGGAGCAGAAGACGCAGCACGGACACTCGGTGTCCCAGCAGGCTGTAGCTGACAGGCTTTCCAGTGAGTAGACAGCCACAGTGATACGACCACTTTAAAGGAGAAAAGCCCGCCTATCCTCCTCTTTAAGAGGAAATCTGCTTAAAATACCATGACTGTCTTGTATTTCGCCTATGGAGGGTTCGATCATCCGAGCCTGGTTTAAGGGTAATCAACTCAATGCTGTGGCTGTCTTGCTTAGTTCGTGGCCCAGTATCTGGCACAAGCCACCAAAACCCAGAAAGGTTGTCACTGTTTCTGTCAAGCCATGGCCCACATATATCTTCCTTGATGCCATCAACTCTGAAGAAGGAATAATACGCTTCACATCAACTGCTATAAAAAAAAGAAAGCAGTTAAATGAGTGTTTTGAGCCATACAGTCATTTTTGCTTCCCAAAGCGATAATGTCCGTCATTCAAAACTTTCCATACATATTTATACAAAGGATATTTTTTTCAGAATAGTAGCAACAAGAACTTAAACCTGACAATGAGATCAAAGTTGTGAGGATCAAAGGAATGCCAGAGGTGAAGGATGAAGGACACTAGATAGGTTATAGTTTGACAGAGTATCTCAGTCCTATGAAAATGTGCTGTGCTGGCAGGGTACAGTGAAACTGACCAACTCTCCTGGGCCTTCTGTTTCTACCCCATCCCTCTGTGACCCAGTTCCCTTGAGGTTTACAACTGCCTGTCAAAGTTTTGCAAAACGCATCAAAGAATGGGAAAAGATTTCTACATCGGGAATACCCTTTATACAATCACCCCAGCCGTAGGTATCTGTTTTGCTTGGAGCTGCAGAATTGGGGCATCGTTGTGATGAGGACGCGTGGAGGTCAACACTTCTGTGAAAAAAATGACAGATGCAGTTGCACAGTATAAATTCGCAATGGCATCCACAGCCTCAACTGTCAGCAACATCAGAGGGCATCAGGGGGGATCCCGCCTGCAAAAACAAGGGGGTAAAACGAAGGGAGGAGAAAGGCAGTGGCGTTTGTAAGAGTGTCTATTACGCTGCAGAAGAATTTGCCTGGGAGCTCGCCTTGACAGATTAGCCCGGCGCTCAGATGGGGCAGTGCACTGATGAAACAAGAGCTACTTTTATGAGGTACGTAACACAAGCCAGGGGTAGCCACAGCAAGGCCAGGTAAGCGATCTCTTGATGAAAGTGAGGGCACTGCTCCGCCTTTCATGTTTCCATAGGTTTTATTTGGAGCACGCATAGACGGGACTGCAGACAGAAATGACAGACAATTAAGATTGCACAAAGGCAAGGGAAATTCAGTATCAGGCTACATGACCCCTGCTTGCCGGCAGTATTTCAATGCATATGGCTACCTTTTGTAATGAAATTCTTAGGGAAAACCAGTGTGAGTGTCAATGAGAGAAAAAGAGAAGAAGGAAAAAAGGGTCTGAAGTTCCAGCGATGGGTAAAACATGCCATTATATATACCTGGCATATTCCAGTTTCTAAACCCACCTTCATGCATCAAAGAGCCAAAGCAATAGACGGGTGTGGGGATTAATGTGGAAATAAACCTTGGGCTTTCTACATATCAAAGACCAGATAAGCTTATGAAGTTTAATTCATATGTTTTATACCGGTGAAAAACGGCCATTTGTGATGACGGCTAGGCTGTCCCAGCGGAATGATAGCACGGCGATAACGATCCGGCGCCAACACTTCAACTGAATCCATTTCTAAGGAGAAAGGAACAGCTCTGAGAAATATAAATTAACCTCACCTCACTGAGAGTGAGAAAAGTGGGGGATTCTCCCATGAATGTCCACTGACAGGGATTTCTTCATCCCAATAACTAAGACATCTAGTTTGAGCCAATAAGGAACCACAGACAGGCAGTCTGTAGCTCCAGACAGAAAAGAGCATTTTTTTTTTTTTTTTGTGGCAAGAGATGTCTAAATCTGAAAATGGATTTTAAATTTCCAGCGTAATATCAAGGGCGAGCAGGTGAGCTTCCTGGGTTTTCATTCTGCAGACACCTAATCTTGATCTGCCTGCACATGTGGATGAGGGAATGAAGTCAGACAGCACAGAAAATGTGCCCATATTGAAAAAGAGTCAGAACAAGCTTGGCACATGTTTAATTTTTTTATCAGAAAGTTCTCAGCTGGACATTAGCAAGCGTAAGAAAAATATGGTTTAGCTTGTCCACAGTGGTCTTTTTTCACATACAGATTACATTTTTTCAAAGCAAAGTATGTAAAACCAAAGACCTTAATTCCATTTTAGTTCTGACCTTCTAAGCAACAGGACATATGACACAAGTACTGTTGTTGATTATTATAGAACTAGAATTAGAACTAGAATAGAATTATCAAGTTCATATAAACCTAAGTGTTGTTGGCCAGACCAACAATATGTCTTCATTAGGCAACTCCATCACTGTCAACGAAAGTGTGAATCAGAACGTATTCTTTTTTTCTTCTTCAGCCACTTTTAAACTTAATACTGGATCTCAATAGTTTTTTCTTATTCACAGAGCTTTATCCAGGGTAGAATTTTACCCAGAAGGTTTTACAGGATTGTTCCCTTTAATGAGGCCCTGGAAAAGCTTATTTTCCCATCTGTGGCCTCTCTCATTCCCATTCAGCTAATCAAATTTCACGGCATCTTTAATCTTGCCTTATGAGCCAGTTTATTAACTTAAATTCTTCAAACCCTGCAGCAGTGAGTGGGTGAGATTCAAAGAGATCTATATGCAGTGCAGGGAAGCGCTTTGACAGTCAGGCGCAGAGATGATGACACCTCTGATGAATTTTTCACCACAAACGGTACTCAACCGATATTTACTCTCAAATGGATGTGTATACACATTTCTAACTGACAGTCTACAAATCATAAAACAGGCTTTATTAATTTTTCCCAAAACAGTGACGTGGTCACGATTACAGTCTGCAGACAGTGTCTCCTCCAACCCTGTAGGGTGGAGTTATTAATGAATGCAACCATTCTGCCAATCTGTTAATCGTAACCATTTTGAACCACATCATATATCAAACCACTTCACTCAGACAGCCAGTCGGCAAAACCAATCTGTCAACCAGTCAGGCACTGCTGCAACAAGCCAACCAGCAGTAAAACAACTGATCAGGCTATAAGGCCATGACTTAATCCACTGCTCAGTTTGCATTCAGCTAGCTAGATGGTCTGGTTGTCAAAGACAACAAGGCCAATTCAACATTGCCAAAGTCTAGCATGTCTGTGTATCAATTCAGCCTGCAAGTCTATTCCCCGGCCAAAGCAGCCTGCCTTGGCCAGAGTCTTGTGGAAAACAAGTAGTATGCAATCTGAACACCATAAACACAATATGACACTCGGCATTGGGTTGAGCAAGATTGATCGTGCACATTCTTGTCTACTTAGTTAATATACTGCTGTGACCCAAAGTTCACTTCATTCCATCAGGAACTGATTGTGTGATACTCCTCCTTGTACAATTAACATTATTGTTTGCATAATATTTCTTTCCAACTTTTGCACCAGTGCTGACCCAAACTGTTGACTTCTAATCCAAAAACAAATTAAATTGAGTAAGCAAATGTCTATTAAACAGATTTTGGCTAGGAATATAGTTTGTCCAGTGTGGAACTTCACAGAATGAAATATGACAGTATGATCATTATTATTTCCAAACAATTCAAAATAAATGCTAATGCTAATATTAAAAATGTCTGTTTAATACTATAATAATACAATATAGTCTGAGCAAAATAAATTGTATTATTTTACCTGAATGATTCATCTCGAGAATGTTTTTTACTTTTCTGTTAGAGATTTTTTAATCCTGACTAAACATGTTCCACATCACAAATTAAGTAGATAAGAAACATCCTATTAGTTTATTTTATCTGTCACAAAAATATATGATTTTACAACATACACAGTTGGAACATATGCTGCATAAAGACACATGGCCATTTTTCTTATTGTCTAACAATAAATCAGATAAAACGTGTACTGTTTTAAGTCACTTTGGATTACTGAAATATTTTGCTAAATTCCAGAACAACGATTTTTGTTTTTGGCAATTTTAGAAGTTTACACATACTAAGAATACTATAGCTTTGAACAATTTGAAAAAGCCTATATGAAGGTGCCATGACTTTGTAAGCTTCAGATTTGTTTTTGTTTTTCACAACATTCGAGTTACAAAGAGGCACACCTGATGATGTCTCTTAGGGCACACCTCAAAATATTATATCTGTTATGTATATCTTGGAAAAATCAAAACAAACCAGCCAAGATATCAGGAGATTCATGAATTGTGGTCTGGTTCATTCTTGAATACAATTTTCATGTACCTGAAGGTGCCATATTATTTTTTTAAAATAATTTTATTCCAGTGTAATTGCATAAAATTGGGCTGGACATGAGAATGTCCAGCCATAATTTCATCCAAGAAGGACATGAGTTCTGCAGTGTAGAGATTCTAATTTGCTTTGTGGTATAAACAGCTTTTATTCTCGGTAATCAAAGCAGAAATGGACAGAGAAAACAGGGTGTAGGCTTTGAGGGTTCATCAAAGGTCAGGAATCAACCCCAGACATATGTGTCATGAACTAACCATATATGGAGCGTTAGCTCTACCGCTATCCCGCTTGCCACCCCCTTTGTCCCAGAGATAAATGTGTTTTGGCAGCTAATGTGCATATCAACCCAAAACAAAAGCAACGCACCTTCTGTAGATGCTGCCTGAAGCTGGTAAGAGTTTCATTATCCACAGTGAAACAGCCTACAAACCTATTTACCAACTCAGGAAGAATAGGCCAAAGTTCTGTCAATCTATGCAATTTTGAGAACCAAAATTTTTCATCCAAATCACACACCTTAAAAAGTAACTCAACCAAATAGTAAGCAAAAATATACTACTGGTCAAAGGTTTTAGGTATACGTTCTCACTTAATGGGTCTCTTTATTGAGTATGACTACTTACACTGTAGATTCTCACAAAAGACAACGAAACTGTGAACACACATGGAATTATGTAGTAAACAAAATGTGTAAAATAACCCTGAACATTTTTACAGTTTAGATTCTTCAAAATAGCCACCCTTTGCTTTGATGACTGCTTTGCTCTCTTTGGCATTCTCTCCATGAGCTTCATGAGGTGGTCACCTGAAATGGTTTTCCAAAGAACTTCCCAGAGGTTCATTGAGAGATGGCCAAAGGTTAATATTTCAGTCATCACAGCAAAGAGCGGCTACTTTAAGGAATCTAAAATATAAAACATGTTTAAAGTTCTTTTACAAGTTTTGTGTACTACATAATTTCATAGGTGTTCATTCACAGTTTTGATGCCTTCAGTGAGAATATAAATAGTCATAGACATAAAGAAAACCATTAAATGAGAAAGTGTGTCAAAAACTTTGGACCAATAGGGTATATAAACTTCAACATTTGAGAAAAAGTTGTAAAAAAATAATTATACAAAAATATATAATAATAATAATAATATTAATAATAATAATAATAATAATAATAATAATAATAATAATAATAATAATAATAATAATAATAATAATAATAATAATAATAATAATAATCATACCAAAAATAATTCTGGCATTTAGTTAAAAAAATAATTTTGGTAATCCTTACCGATCTTTTGCTGGAAAAGTTTAGTCTGTTTAAACTTTTTATACACTGTATGTGAAATCTGGTTTCAACTGTATAGCAATATTGCTGTGCCAGTAATTGTGGAACATGATGGAGTCACATAGTTTAAAAACATATTGTGAACATTTGAACCTTATACTGTGAAAAAAACTCTCACACATGAGCTCAGCGCTATGATACATTGGCATTAGATTTATTCAGAAATAAGAAAACACTTTATTCCATATATCCTGTCTCTCTGTCATTGGCTTTAAGGGCTTCCGCTAAGTAAAGTAAATAAAAACATGCGGCCGAAGGTCTGATGATACGCCAACAAAGTTGATCATTGACCACCTGCCTAGGGTGTCCTGGTGCCAAGTGCACTGATGGACACCCTTATGCTTGAACATGGTGTTCATTATGGACAATCCGTGACTAACACAGAAGTCCAATAACAAAACACCACTCGGATTCAGATCGGGGGAAAGCCATTTCTCCCGATCACGCCTCTCCAGGTGTCACTGTCGTTTCCCACGTGGGCGTTGAAGTCCCCCAGCAGAATAATGGAGTCCCCGGGAGGGGCACTATCCAGCACCTCCGACAGGGACACCAAGAAGGCTGGTTACTCCGCACTACCGCTCAGCCCGTAGGCCGAAACGACAGTTAGAGACCTATCCTCAACCCGAAGGCGCAGGGATGCGACCCTCTCATCCACTGGGGTAAACCCCAACACGAGACGGCTGAGCTGGGGGCAAACAAGCAAACCCACACCAGCCCGCCGCCTCTCCCCGTGGACCACTCCAGAGTAGAAGAGAGTCCAGCCCTCCTCCAGGAGATGGCGTCAGAACCCACGCTGTGCGTGGAGGTGAGCCCGACTATTTCTAGTCGATATCCTCTCGACCTCACCGCCACAAGCTCAGGCTGCTTCCCACCCCAGCGAGGTAACATTCCACGTCCCTAGAGCCAGCCTAAGCATCCGGGGATCAGGACGCCGAGGTCTCCACCTTCGTCCGCACCCAATTCCTCTTTGCACCATTCCCTCACGGTTCCCCCTGCAGGTGGTGGGCCAATGGGGGATGGCCTCGCGCTCTCTCGTTCGGCCGGGTCCGCGAGGAGCAACCCGGCACCAGGCGCTCTCCATGCGAGTCCCAACCCCAGGCCTGGCTAGAGGGGGGACCCCGGCTCTGCCGTACCGGGCCTACGGTCACGTGCCTCGATATTCTAGTCCCTCATGAAGGAATTCTTGAAAACTGCTCTTTGTCTGACCCATCACCTAGAGCCTGTTTGCCATGGGATACCCTACCAGGGGCATTTAAGCCCCAGACAACATAGCCTCTAGGATCATTTGAGCACTCAAACCCCTCCACCACGTTAAGGTGGCAATTCAAGGAGGGGAGAAATTTATACTGCATGCTAATTTTACTTAGTAGACACTCGGGTGAAGAGAGGGGCTGAGCTATCCACTGATCACCACCTGGTGGTGAGTTGGATCCGCTGGAGGAGGAGAAAGCCAGACAGACTTGGCAGGCCCAAGAGCATAGTGAGGGTCTGCTGGGAACGCCTGGTGGAGCCCTCGGCCAGGGATGTATTCAACTCCCACCTCCGGGAGAGCTTCGGCCAGATTCCGGGGGATGTTGAAGACATAGAGTCTGAGTGGACCATGTTCTCCTCATCTGTTGTCGAGGCTGCTGCTCGTAGCTGCGGCCGTAAGGTCTGCGGTGCTTGTCGCGGCGGCAATCCCAGAACCCGGTGGTGGACACCAGCAGTAAGGGATGCTGTCAAGCTGAAGAAGGAGTCCTATCGGCTGTGGTTGGCTTGTGGGACTCCTGAGGCGGCTGACGGTTACCGTGAGGGCAAGCGTGCTGCGGCCCGGGCTGTGGCAGAGGCAAAACCTTGGGCCTGGGAGGAGTTCGATGAGGCCATGGAGAAGGACTACCGGTTGGCCTCGAAGCGATTCTGGCAAACCGTCCGGCGCCTCAGGAGGGGGAAGCAGTGCTTTGCCAACACTGTTTATAGTGGGGGTGGGAGGCTGCTGACCTCAACTGGGGACATTAACGGGCGGTGGAAGGAGTACTTCGAGGATCTCCTCAATCCTGTCACCACGTATTCCCTGGTGGAAACAGAGGCTGGGGACTCGGGGTTGGACTCTTTCATCACCCAGGCTGAAGTCACAGAGGTGGTTAAAAAGCTCCGCGGTGGCAAGGCTTCGGGGGTGGATGAGATCTGCCCTGAGTACCTCAAATCTCTGGATGTTGTGGGGCTGTCATGGTTGTAACGCCTCTTCAACATTGCCTGGCGGTCGGGGACAGTGCCTCTGGACTGGCAGAACACACCCCAGAAGGGGGACCGGAGGGTGTGTTCCAACTACAGGGGGATCATACTCCTCCGCCTCCCTGGTAAGGCCTACGCCAGGGTATTGGAGAGGAGAGTCCGGCCGTTAGTCGAACCTCAGCTTCAAGAGGAGCAGTGTGGTTTTCGTCCTGGCCGTGGAACACTGGACCAGCTCTATACCCTCTACAGGGTACTCGAGGGTTCATGGGAGTTTGCCCCAACCTGGTTCACATGTGTTTTGTGGACCTGGAGAAAGCATTCGACTGTGTCCCCCCGTGATGCCTTGGGGGGGGTGCTCCAGGGTATGGAATCGGGGACCTTTATTAGGGGGATCCGGGCCCCTGTACGAGTGGAGCAGGAGTTTGGTCCGCATTGCCCACTAAATCGGACCTGTTCCCGGGCATTTTGGACTCCGGCAGGGGTGCCCTTTATCACCGGTCCTGTTCATAACTTTTATGGACAGGATTTCTAGACGCAGCCAAGGGCCGAGGGGGGGTTGGTTTGGGGACCAGTGGATTTCGTCTCGTCTTTTTGCAGATGACGTGGTCCTGCTGGCCCCCTCTAGACAAGACCTACAGCATGTGCTGGGGTGGTTCGCAGCCGAGTGTGAAGCGGCTGGGATGAAGATCAGCTCCTCCAAGTCAGAGGCCATGGTACTCGACCGGAAAAGGGTGGCTTGTCCTCTTCAGGTTGGAGGGGAGTTCCTGCCTCAAGTGGAGGAGTTCAAGTATCTCGGGATCTTGTTTACAAGTGAGGGAAGAATGGGAGATCGACAGACGGATCGCTGCGGCTGCCGCAGTAATGAGGGTACTGTGCCGGTCCATTGTGGTGAAGGGAGAGCTGAGCCAAAAAGCAAAGCTCTCGATTTACCGGTCGGTCTTCGTTCCTACCCTCGCCTATGGCCATGAACTTTGGGTCATGACCGAAAGAACGAGATCCCGGATACAAGCGGCAGAAATGAGCTTCCTCCGTAGTGTGGCCGGGCACTCCCTTAGAGATTCAATTCAATTCAATTCAATTCAGTTTATTTATATAGCGCCAATTCACAACACATGTCGTCTCAAGGCACTTCACAAAAGTCAGGTACATACATTCCAATTAATCTTAATAATGGAACAGTGGGAAGCCAGAAAATTCTTTTTTTTATTCAAATTGGATAAAAAGTTTTTTTATCTAAGGAAAAGGAAAAACCCAGCAGATTGCATCCAGTCAGGGACTTGCAGCATTCACTCCCCCCGGATGAACATGTAGAGACAGTAGACAGTCACTGGCGTTGACTTTTCAGCAATCCCTCACTACTGAGCATGCATGTAGCGACAGTGGGGGGAAAAACTCCCTTTTTAACAGGAAGAAAAACCCCCGCAGAAACCAGGCTCAGTGTGAGCAGCCATCTGCCACGACTGACTGGGGGTTAGAGAGAACAGAGCAGAGACACAAAGGAAAAAAAGAAGCACTGATCCGGAAGTACCTTTCTATGGGAAGGAAAATTTTAATTTTTTTGGATGTAGCTCCTTTAGTCGTTTCACCTAGAAAGAAGGAAAAGAAAACCCCGACCCGTTTTTTTAAGTTTAGAGTCTGAAAGAGAGCACAGAGCGTTAGTCACAGTAGAAGCTCAGCCCGTAGCTATGTCTAGGAGAGAGAAAGGGTTAAACACTGAAAAACAGGGCCATGTGGATCATCGGTAGAGGGTGAGCATTAAGTTGTTGCCAGCAGAAGCTTGGAGGATTCCCCCCTCCAGAAAGGTGTTACAGGGAACACAGAGTCAGGCCAGGTGTAGCTTCTAGGAAGAGAAAAAAGAGAGAACAAAATTTAAAAGCTGAGAATAACAGCAAATAATACAAAAATTGAAGAGTAGCGTGAGAATGTAGCGAAGAGGGTGAAAGTGGTCATTATGTCCTCCAGCAGCCTAAGCCTTTTAGCAGCATTAAACTACAGAGATAGCTCAGGATAACCTAAGACCACTCTAACTATAAGCTTTATCAAAAAGGAAAGTTTTTAAAACCTAGCCTTAAAAGTAGACAGTTTGGTCCCCTTAGAGCCCACTGGTGGCCATTGTTAAAACTAAAAAACCACAACGATTGGGGGTACCTCACTCTGTCAGATTAATTATAACCACTGGAAAAGAGAGGGGGTCAGATAGGGGGAGGAGCTCGGCCATTCGGGAGGGGCTCGGAGTAGAGCCCCCCTGTCCCTTTCCACATCGAGAGGAGCCCTTTTTAGGTGGCTCGGGCATCTATCCCGGATGCCTCCTGGACGCCTTCCTCGGGAGGTGTTCCCCGGCACGTCCCCCCGGGAGGAGGCCCAGGGCACGGCCCAGGACACGCTGGGGGGACTATGTCCCCCTCGGTGGGCCTGGGAACGCCTTGGGCTCCCCCCGGAGGAGCGGAGGAGGTGTCTGGGGAGAGGGACGTCTGGGTGTCTCTGCTGAGTCTGCTGCCCCCGCGACCCGGTCCCAGATAAAGCGGAAGGCGGCAAGTACGACGACGAGTACGACGAGTGTGCACTGGCCAGAAAGTCATCTGGCCAGTGCACACATATAGAACATGCAGAACAGCAGCTTTATGTTCTGTACACCTCCTAAGTGTACTAAAAGCTAAATTTTCCAGGGCCATTTTTGTTACTTGATAAAATACATTAGAAACTTCCAAAATACCAAATTATGTTAGCGTACTTTAAAGTATTATACAAACACGCTAACCTGTTATGGACAAAACAAGTGTGTAAATTGTGTTTGGAAAACAAGATTTTTGAATTGTTTTTTTAATTTCCCCAACCGGGCTGATATTTTTTTGGTTTTTCTGTCAGCACATCCCCTTTATTTTAAAAAACTGTTTTTGAAAAGGGAAAACAAGGGGGGGTTTTTTTTATGGTCTGATGTTTTTAAATAAAGCATAAATCCTGAGAAAGGTAAATGAATACTTTATTGTGGCTTATTTTGTTGTCAACACACAACAAATATTCACAACACAGACTGAAATGGCAGAACAACCGTTTGAGCTCCCTCCACATCGCTTAACACCCTTACTTACTGAGGCCAGCAACAGCAAGGGTGAAATCGCCTTGAGACCTCAAGACAAAGCAGGTTGTACCATATGTAATTCATTTATTTGGGTATTTGGTCATTTCTGCTGGTTCCTTAATGTGAACCAACTCAAGCTACCCTTTGCAAGTTCTGCTAAGGAAGCCAGGCACATGTAGTTACAAAGCTGGGCTCATTTATCAATTTGTGCAAGTAGAAGACTGAAGGAAGAGATTAGGTTGTTGACCCCAGTGTTCCAACAAGATATATATCTCGAGAGGGTGGGAAAACACCTGTAAGATTTGGTCAATGTAAGTTACTTGGTAACCAAAGCCAGCTTGGGCATGTCGCTGTCGATCTTCCTGTAACAGAATATCATTTTGACAGAATCAAGAGGAAATAAATCTTTGCCTACAATGAAGATGGAATATCAACAACATTGACATTCTCTTTTGGGACTGTAATGTCATTTAAACCCCATTCCTTTCTCTCATGAGTGCATCAGTCTGCAAATGTGTGTCCAAAATATACCTGTACTTCAGTGTTGACCCAAGATATTTTTCCCACGATGTCATTTGAGAGCAGCCTGGAAAGACTATCACTATGCTGTTGATATGACAAATATAGAGCTGAGCCTTGAGAATGCAGTGTAAAGGTCAAGCAGAATATAGCCGATAAGACTATACAGTGTACATTAAATGCTTTAAAGCTGTGGTATGGATAATAACATGTCACCAAAGCTGTTGCTTCAACTGTTAAGCTAGTTCTGATCTCTCCTTTGAGGAGAATGATGACCTTTGAAAAAATAAGTTTCCAATGGACAAAGGTCCACTCGTTTTTAAATGACTTTACCAGATCTCAATATTTTAGTTATGGTATATTGTTAAAACTGCTTAAGGTATATATATATTTATATATATATATATATATAAATTTTATATTAAAATATATTATATATACAAAATATATATATAAATAATATATATATAAAATTAAAAATAAAATATATATATATATATTTATATATATATATAAAATACACTATATAATATATAAACCTTAAGCATTTTATCTGAAAAGGTGGACAACCCTCGTGGTATTGTCATTTAGTATAAATCCAGATTAGTTTGTCTAGTTCAAGAGAGTCCAATACCATAGCAGACTTGTACCATCTACTCTAATCTCAAAATCAATGTATGGTTTAATGCTTATATTATTTTATGAAGCTTTAAATTGTTGAGACACCTGCATTCAGTGATTATTTACACAGAAGCTCATGATTACTTACATGGAAAATGGAAGCAAGAGGTGTTGCATCACCAGTAATCTTTTTGTGCTAAACATATACTGAATTTTAAACATATAAAGCATTTCTGGTCAGAGATATTAGCTAAGAGTAGGGCTACACAATGTCAGAAAAATGTATGATTGCAATTCTATTTCTAAAAATTGTGATGATGATGATAGTGATACAGTTAACCTATATTCGTCTAACTCTTTTCTTTCTTAACTATTAAACAATATCCCCACAATGCTCAGTGAGGTTCAGTATCTTAGCTATAATAAAATAAAGGTATTGTCTGGGTTTTACAAGTAATCAGAATCCATCCAACTGGCTTAATTGTCATAGATATGCACAGCAAGAATGCCAATGACACTTGAAATTTAGTATGCTACCAAATATTGTGTCTAAGCAGTGATTTGGAATTGTGATATTGCACATACCGATATTTTGATGAGGAATGCTATTCAATATATTGTCCAGCTCTATCTTAGAGTAAGTTATTGAGGTAAAAATCAGGAAAAAACGGTGTTCACTTAAGCCACATGATGTTTTTGCTTTTTATTTCACTTTACTTTTATATCAAACTGTTACTCTTATCAGAAATGCTTCACATGCTTTATTCTAATCATTGACTTTTGTCTAAATAACTACTCAATGCATTCTTTACTTTGGTTTAAAAGTTGACAAATTTGAATTTGTATAAACCACAAAAACATGTTTTTAACTATGACTTGTTTAAAGGCAGTACAAAAGTATTCATACATTTGGTGGATTTGGGTTTAAAGTAATCTTTAATTTTACAAACATGTTTCTTCTGAGTGGAGGTAATATTAAGTTTTAAAGTCAGAGTCCCAACTCGACTCTAAAGGAGATTCTGTAGCAGGGGCTAAAGATTAAGGAAGGCAAAGAATCCTTCCAACCTCAAAGAGAAATCGTCAAAATACCAGTGGAAAAATTCAAAAAGCTGGTAAAGTTTTTATCAAAAAGATTTGATGGCTTTACTGCCAATGAAGATGTTTACATGTATTACTGAGAATTTTTAAAATGTTATTTTTTTTAAATAAATGTATTTAAAAAACAGATTGTTTTTATAAAAAAAAAATATGGTCCTTTTAAATTACTTTCTTATCTTTTTAGAGATCCCTCACTCATTTCCTATCAGAAACAACCTTCTTAGTTGAATAATAAGAAATAACAAAGTAAACGTATTTGTGCTGTGATTCAGTTTATCTGTAGAAATCTTCTTTTGTCTTGGTTTCTCATAGAACTGATCTAAATCTTATAGCTAATCTGGATGTATAATAAATTAAAATGCCAAGAGAGTTATTTACCGCAGGTAAGATATTACTATAACTAATGATGAATAATTAGATAATTAATAGAACCCCACCTCTGAAACTCAATAAATGATTTTAAATAAACCAAACAGATGGTCAAAAATACTTATAGATAACATTTCTCCCTTATTAAATAGATTATATGTAAGTAAAACTAGCAAATGGTTAAAATGTGGAAGTAAATATAAAACATATATTTACTTTAAAATACATTAAAAATGTACATTAGCGGCCAGACATCTAGTAAGAACTTTCTGAGATGAAGCTATCACATATATAAATTTTTCAGGTAGAACCCTGTGTAGTATTTTTTAATCCAATGGGCCAGTCTATATTTGCAGTTCTCCTGCTATTTGTTCTTCATACAGGGTGTTTGTACACATGCTGAGTTAGTCACCTTCCCCTGAGGATTAGAATACCAACCAGTTTACATTCTGCCCACAGCTTTTGAAATGATTCAATTTTGCTAATCTTGTTTAGCTTTAGAGTATGTTGCTTTGAGGCAGTATGGCATCCTTTTTCAATTGTGCATCCTTTGACTATATTTGCATATCTTTTTTTTTCTTTTCTTTTTTTTTACTGAAACTCAGGCACTGGCTTTGCATTGCATCCAACTGAAAAACCCCAAAATCAGGAGCAATTCTCAGTCAGCCCAAAGGCTCCATGTGTGATAGGAAGACATTGCCTCCTACTATGGTATCACAGAAATACTGAACCAGTTGATGTTCAACAATAGGTTTGGTTTGGCTGTGAATAACCTATTAAGTGCCAAAGGTATTTATTAACAAAGTTAGAAATTTAGATCAAAATTACCAAGTCTGGGCACCACCTGGTTTTCAGGAATTAATACCAAGCAACAGTTATCAGTCTCTATCAGTTATTGTTTTATGAATACCTGCCTGGTGAGGTGTGGATGAAGGTGTGAATTCACACACTGGTGTTCACAAAGCACCACACACATATACAGAATTACCACAAACAAGTCCCCCCCTGAAAATATAAGAATTTCTTCACAAAATAATTCCACTCCAAGTTAAAATGCTTTAGTTTACCAACTCTTTAACTAGCCTAATAACATTCAACTAAACTACAAAGTATAAATAAAAATAATTAAGAATACAAATAAACGGAAAAGGAAAAGGAAAGCAAAGGAAACAAAAGATAATACAGAAACCAATAAATAAAAAAATATGCACTGGTGTCATTTTCAGTAAAAATGTGAATATGTACGCATCTGACCCAAGTTTTGTTTTTTTGAGGAATTTGGAGTGAGGCCAATTAACTTTAAAACTAATTATGGGACAACAGTTGCTATATGCTAAAACAACCAGTTGATGATCCAATTTAGAAGGGAAAATAAAACATTTTTCTAATGATAATGATGGCAGGCGTGACGATGCCACATCTGGAGCTATCAGCTCAGTTATCAACAAAGCAAATAGCCGTCCTCTTTTAGCAATGGCAGAGCTATTGGGCTTTAGCATTAGGAGTACCGGAGAAACAATTTTGCAAGTTTTTAAGAACTAAGCATACATACTTAATGCAGGTTACTGAGAGGAAATGAAAACACAGATAAAACGGAGCAAACTCATGTTTAATCCGACCATCACTTTACATAACTTTAAAACACAAACCAAAACATATAACTAGTATCAAGGCTTGGAGGCCTATTAGCGTTCAAGCAGTTTAAAAACCTTATCTTATTTAGCACTGCTTTAGGTCACACAATAAAAATTAACAATATTTAAGTGGTTTTATTCTAAACCAGTTTTCTCTGCCCAGACACCACCTCTTACATGAACCGTTCTGATGAACAGGAGGACAGAAGATCCAATGGAGGCAGTGAGTTGCATGGTCGGTACTCTCAGTACCAGATGGGAGGGGGAGCATCTGCTTGAAAAGACGTATGCAGGAAGGCGTGCCGGGCTACAGTTTCTATTCTGTATTCTTTTAGGGCAGTGGAGGGGACAGTACTTTAACAGGGACACTGTCTCGTCCTAGAGAATCTTAGGCTCAGACGCAAGTCGTATTATTTTTCGGCTAGGATACGGTCACCGGGTACACAAACAGCATAACGTATTTTACGTTCGAGCTGAGATGCAGGCTTTTACTCGGCCAGCAGGGTCCAGACCTTCACATGCGTGTCTTCTATGTGGATTCCAGCTGTGAAACTTCTCTTTCCTGGGAGCTGTGCATTCTGGGATTCAGAGTTTTTACTACTCTCTTTTCTGTGTTTAGTTCAGTCCTTGTTTCATCCCATGGCTGGAGCCTAACACAGTTATTATGCCAGTTTACTCTTCATTATAAGTCACATAATCCCTCATCCTTAAAAACCTGAAAGCAAGATGTAATGTTTTTAAATAAAATTAAAATGCAGTTATAGGATATAAAATGAGTGCCTTACCTTGTGTGTAACATTAGTTTAAAAATTTTACTATTTTTCAAGGTAGTTATAGTGTAATGGATGCACTATTTTTTCTTTAAATTATTATACCCAACACACAGATTTTAAACATAATCTGTTGTAGAAAAAAACATCCACACTAATGTCTTTCACTGGTTTGTGCTCACAGACCCAGGCTGGCTGAAATTACCTGCAAGAGTTAATGTGCGCTGATCTGTAAAATAATTTTGAAGTGCTGAGAGGCTTTCCATTCCAAGAGGTCCCCAATGGATTGAGTGTTAAGTCCTCAAGACACAATGATGCAGAAGACATTTGTTCCCCAGATTTAGCCAGCAGGGAAGCAGCAAGCTAAATGGAACCAGATTTCCAATCTCATTTGCTTTAGTTAAGGAAGCTCTAACCATAAAAAATGCTTTTCACAGCAAACTTCTCTATGCTCTATGTATTGATATTACAGCAGCTTAACAGTTGCTTTCTGATTCAGATTTTGGTTTTGAAGGGATAAAATCAGATACACAAAATATGATCAGAATGTTGCTTTTGTGATAAATAATATTTTGAAATGTTAGGTTCAAAGAGCATAAACACTGTGTAACTGCACTTCTCTCTAAGTATGAATATTGTTTCAGAAGCTTCAAAACATGACAGAAAAAAAGATGAATCTTCCTAAATCCAAAAGACCATCTTGATCTCAGAGCTTGGATGCTCTCTGTGAATCAAGTGAAAAAAAAATACAAGCTTTAAAAAAAGGAGAAATATCGCTTTTCCATTTCCACCTGTGAGATGTTTGTGATAAAGCGAAATGTCAGCAAAAATACTAAAGCGGCATGTCAGCAGAGCAGCTGACAGACGGGAGGGAAGAGGTAAAAATGTTCTATCATGTCCGACAAGGTGTTCTTTTTGAGATTTAAAGATCATTGCCCAACTTTAAACATGTTTGTCACTTTTTACTCTGACGCAGAGAACTATCATGGGCTTCACAAGAACTTTATCTGCTCAGGCTCAAGGTAAGGGAGAAGGGGGAGGGAAAAGAAAAAAAAAAGTCCATTCCCATTTATCTTAGCCAGGTTCCCTTCAAAGGCAACAAATAAATTACAGTGTACATTTGATACAAATTGATTTCTTAACTCAAATAACAATGTTGTCCCCCCGGTCAGGGCCATGTGTCACTCAGTCGCCAGTCTGAGTGAAAGCCTCAATCTGTCTCTGTGATAGAAATGGGGCTGACACATCTCCACCAAGGAATGCTAATCACGCGGGCCTGGCCTGGCCCTTTGTGGGCAGGCCGTGATAAGGAAAATCAGTTTCCCCTCCTGTCAGACAGTGGGGCATGCGCCCTGATCACTGTCTGGGAGGGAACAAACCATGGGCCTGGAAGTTACTGTCCTACTTGTTTTGTTGTCTTGGTGTAGCTACATGACGGAGGATTGAGAAGGAGAGAGAGCTGAGAGCCAGGTAGGATGGTGTTAGCAGAGTTGGTTTTGTTTAAAGAAAGTGAGAAAAAACAGGAAAGGCGTAACAGCCAGATGGTGGAGGAGCTGGGTGAAAGACAGAAAGGCAAAGAAGAAAATGAAAGACAGAGATTGTGAGCAAGCAGGAAAAGGGGGAGACACAGAGAGGGAGAGATCAGAACAGATGCCATGGTTTTAAAGCCTCCGTGGCAGCTGGAGCAGCAGAGATGGAGCTGGAGTGAACCCCACTGAATATCTTGAGCCGATCTTATCAACGACTGAGAGAAATGAGATATTGGCAGGAGCTGTTGAGTGCTCTCACAGCTGAGCAGGTTAATAGGGTTGGAAGGCAGGCCACAGGCTAATTGGATTTGCCGTGGCTTGATAAACAGTGGCAAGCCTTTTTTTGCCAGCCAAACACAGAGGTCGACTTCACCACCCCACTTCAGCCCACTTATTTTTTTTCTACATTCACTTCGTAAGCACAACAAGGGGAGTTTAAAAAAAAAAAGCTGATTTCTTCTTATTATCCCCAACAGGCCAGACCAAAGGGGTTTGGTAGTGCCTGTGTGTAGCACTATATGAAGAAGTGTGAAAGAGCAAGGGAGAGAGTTGACCATCTACTGATTTTAATCAAATACCATTTAACCTGTCTGACCTCCAACAGTCATCACACATGGCTAGATTAAGGTGGCTTGTTCTTCTCTCTTGTTTGGCATTAGGGCTGAGGGTGCAAAGAGGCTCTCTGTAACTGCTGTTATTTCAACACCTTTTCCCTTTAAAATAAATGCAGTTTTTCCACATCATCACCCTTTAAAATCTGTGATAAAAAGGAGCACTATTTATTCAACACGGATTAACTAGTAAAAGTGCTCTGTGTCCAAAGAAATTATCATAGACAGTGTTCTGAGCTGGGACAGCAAAATCTGAAAATGTGTATTTTAGTCCACATGAAATCTATTTTTATGTGCTTTTGGCATAACCTGCATGAAGATGTTTAAACATCTGAGCAATACATTCAAAATAATCTTGCCAGATTATTTATATGCACAAACCTATGGATAGCACCACACTTAAATCAAGGACCTCTCCTCCCACCTTTTTATTTTCAGCTTATCCGATCAACAATACAAAATCCACAAATCTTTGTTTGAGCCTGTAGGCTCATCTGATTCATGTATGTTACCACATCTGGTTTACTCATACACTAATAGGTGTCAGTGTATGATAGTGTATACACAAACAAGCTGCTGGTTCATATATTTAACCAACATCCTGGGTTTATACTTTTGAAACAGATGTTAGGTAATTTTACGTTTTTTTAACACTGGGTCAAAAATTGTGACTGAGTTTTTTAGGTTAGAGAAGAAAATAGAAAACATCAGCGGGGACTATCCAAAGAAATTTTGCTTTTTCGAATTTACCATTAAAAGTGCAACAAGAGTCTTATGAAAGGGTGTCAGCTTTACCAAACTGTGTTTTGTTTAAGACAGGTTTCTGTTTGATATAATCTATAATCTAACAATCTATAATAATATTTAAAACTAATACAAGAATACCTTTGTAATGTTTCCCTTCACACCTGCTGAGAGGTTGAATTTTTATACTGACTCTAAATCCTGGGAGCTAATAGGCAGTCAGTGATTGTGTCAATACGCTGGTGGTCTGTCAAACTGGACACAAATAAGTTTTAAACTCTCCACATGAAGAAAGAATATAGAGTCCATCCAGTCTGAAAAAAAAACAACTTTTCTTTCCACTTTTAGTTCATCTCTTTGTTGAGGCACCCATGCCCAGCTTCTCCTTTCACCTGTATAATTTTTTTTGGGCTTACCTATTCCTATTTTCTCCCTGTCTGACTTCTCTGCAGAGACAGAAAGCTTGTGGCTCCTGCTATGTAACTGCAAGTACCATATCTATAAAAGTCAAGCACATAAAAAATTGTTACCGTAAATGCAGTGAAAAGGTGTGCAGTTAAAAAAATCTTTACAATCAATCTGGGTCCAGATGTAGGTCCAGATGTGGACCGCAGCCAACCATTTGGGGACCTCAGAACTAAAAGGAGCCTCATTGTTTTTTACAGACCTCTGTTTTGAACTGCATAACAACCTAACAGAATAAGGAAAGAAATGATAAGATTATGCTGTTCACTAATGTTAATGCTAGTGGGTGGCGTTAATGTCTTTAGTTTACACCAGAGAACGAGTTGGTTTACTATAATGACATTAGCTCCTTACATAATAAGTAGTTAGTTTAAGCCAGTGATGGCAAAAACCAACATTCAAATTATAACCAAAGAATTTCTTGACCATTGACTCAAGCCACAAGGCTGATACAGAAAAGAAATTAATTGATTGAAAGAAAAATCACACTTACAACATAATCCAAGTTAGGGCTCACTTTCTTCAAATAATTCTTTAGTAGCCTTAATGATACATATTTTTCACTTTAACCAATTTTTTGGGATTAAAAAACCTAACACAGTATGCTGGGTCAAACCCAGAACCCAGATGGGCCATCAATATTGGTCCCAAAGCTGGGTCCCACCTCCCACTTCAATGTGCCTTGCATTGAAGTGGAGAGTGGGTTTCATGTGGTGGAATTTTTTGTACTTAGAGTGTGAGGGCAGGGAGAAACGCATTACCCACCAAAATCTATTTACAAGGCTAGCGACTTTGAGGAACAAGCGACACAGAAAGATAAAAAAAAAATGTTCTATTTTCTTTGAAGGAATAGTACCAACTGTGAAACACCCTGGGGTGTCACACTGTCCTCATTTATACAAACAGCCTCAACCAGTGGATAACTCCTCTGCATGCTTGGGCGTAGCCAGACCGGTTTAGTTAGTAAGCTCCCCACACAAGACATCCCAAGGAAAAACTGCTTAGAAAATAAGGGGGAGAAAGAGAGGACAGCAAACCAAGCTGCCTCTGGATATCCATTTGAAAAAGAAAAAAAAACATCAAGGCCTCCAAGAGCTTTGAAAGGAGAAACTAAAACAGTGATTGATGTGGAAAAGGATGTTCAACGTCAGCTGTTGGACAGACTGTATTTGGTAAAAGTTCACAAGTTTCGATATAAGCTGTAATGTTAATGTAAAGTGTACTTGCCCAAAGACTGATAGCAGCCTCTGGGGACAGGCATGCCACTGTTTGCAGCATCAACTTTGGAATATTGGCAGACAAAAAATAAGCATTCTTACTATGTATGTACAGTACATTCGCAAATACAATCGCAAAAAAATTATCAGCACTCGAAGATCTGATAAGAGCACAAGCAACAAGTTTTTCGTTGGTCTTCTTGTATTATTGTATCCATCTTTACATTATAAAAGGAAGAGATATGAAAAAAGCAAGTATGGAAAAGGTAGTAAGACAGAGAAATAACAATAAAGAGAAGGAAAGTACAAAAAGTAAGAAAAAGAAGCAGACTTCCCCATCATCTCTTAATCTCAGCTGTTGTGGCTAATGGCAGGGGGAAGGTGGATGGGCTGTTTGGCATGAACCATCCCACAGACTGAATTCATCAGCCACTATAACTTCAGGTTCTCCATAAAGAATTTATGAATCCTCTGATACTAATCAGCTGCATCCATTTCCTGCAGAAGAAAGGGCAACTGATGCCTGTTAAACAGCCCAGAGGGATTGACCTCTTTTGGATACAGAAGACGGACACACAAACACACATGCAGGCATGCATACAGATACAGTAGGCCCAGAATATATGCATACTCATGCATGTAAGCATGCATAACAGTCAAACATCAAAAAGGTAGGTACTTACAAATGTCTAAATAAAATTTCCTTATTTAAATAATTTAATAAAAATTTCAATTACAGAAATATCCTGTTGAAATGCTGAATTCTAACTGATAGGAACTTTACAGTTGACAGTTTTTACATCGACAGTTTATGGTCCAGATTTCAGATGCACTTTAACCACCAGCACCAGCAGACTTCAAATATGCCATCATTCTGGAAGCATTCACAGAAATAGCCAAATACATTTCTTATAACTTTGAAATAACAACCAAGCTGGATGTAAGGAAAACAGTATTATAAGTTACAAATTAATGGTTGTTTATTTCTTCTTTAACACTTACTAGGAATGAAAAATAGTCGGTGACTAGGGTTGCCAAGGGGAAAAAAACAGGAAACAAAAAATATAAACTAAAATGAATCACTTTGGTTATGGTTTAGCTCAGTCCAACTCATCCCTTGCCCCAGAAAATCCTTTTGGTATCACTCATGGCAGAGTTTGTTGGCCAAAAAACAACTTAAGGTAGTGATTATCTGCTAACTACTAAATACACATATAGAAATCATCTTTATATTAATGTTAGGATACTAAATATTTACTGTTATCTATATTATTCAACCCTTACCTCTAAAACACTGGATTTCCATGGGCATCTTTTTATGTGTCTTATGTTGGCCATTTCTTGCCTCGATCATCACAAATGAGACATTCATCTTAAGGATGGCATCTGTGGCAAATTTCTCAATAACCTCATAGTCACTCAACGCAGGAAGGACTACACAGAAGGAAATAAAATTTGAGAGTAAGGGATTCTAACTTATAAAATGGTAAAACCCTATTAGTTGGGCCTGGAGCAGTTGTGCTTTAGGTTCAAACTTGGTGATTCAAGTATGTGTTGTGGTCGTCTAGATGCTAGACCATAATCCATTGCATAATACATTCAAGTCCAGATATGTAATACATTTTAGCAAGGCCATACATTCCATATCATTAGCTATCAGTTAACAGAAGAATTTGTAGAAGAAGCAAATATTTATTTGCATTCCTCTCAAGAAAAGGCTGTTAAAGCCAAGCATGATATCACATTTAGCATTGTGAAAACACATGTCATGCACATAAATGCTCTTGTTGATCTTAGTGCTATGGTTATAGAAAATATTTTTTTTTCTGTTCCCACCCCAGACATGTTTCTTTTTCCAATTTTAAATCTATCATTTCCAAAATAAAAAGGGATAAAAAAAAATCTAATCCACAGTTTATAAGGTTCTTTTTTACATAAATGACTCCACGCTGACACATTGTCAGACAACGATGTTTTATGAGAACTATCTTCTGCCCTGTCGCCTCCATGTGATTTGTTTTTGCCATGATCCATACGGGGAGGATGATTTGCTTTGAAGAGGCCCCATCAGTCAGCTAATCTAAAAGAAAATAGTAGCAGCAGATATTTCCTTCTCCTGACAAAGCAAAGGAGAGACAGAAGCGAGTGGGGATTCAAAGCAAAGTAAGATCTGTTCCACACAGAGATAGAGAGCGTTGGTTTTAGAGGGGGGATTAGGGCACTCCTTAACTGTGGAGCCAGCTTTTATAAGGTACATCATATTACTTCAGCTTCACATTTTCACAGATATATCATCATCTGCCTTCCACCAAACCCTGGCTGTTATGCCAACGTATTCTGTCTCAAATAAGATTAAAACGTACACTCTGGGTGTGTAAGGAAACACAGTGACAGTAAGCTGACAGTACTTTATGTATGTAACACTTACACTCAGTTCAATATCTTGTTAAACATATGCGTCTGTTGAGACCGTGCCTTAATGAACCTCAGCCTATAATCAGCTCTGAGAAACATTGGTTTACAAATTGTGACAACCCACACACTGTACAGTGTACTCGCAAAACTTGGAACTTTTTCACATTGTTAATCAAATACAAATGCCTGTGTGTGTGTGTGTGGGGGGGGGCTTGCGGGGGATTTGTAGATCAATAACAGGTATTGAATAATTGTGGTGTAAGGGAAAATCTGCATAATGTGGCTTACATTTGTATTCACCCCCCTTTCCTGTGCAACCCCAAATAAAGTCCTGTCCAGCCAAATCACCTGTGTCAAACATAATCTCAGTATAAATGCTGGACCACATCAGGCAAATCAGGGATGAAGTTGTGGGGAAGTTTAAAGAAGGGATAGGTTATAAAACCAAATCCCGAACTTTCGACATCTCAGGGACCACTGTTTAATCCAACCTCTAAAAACAGATAGAGTATGGCACCACTGCAAAGTAACGCTCATGGGTATTTTCCTGAATCAGAAAGAACAAACAGAGGCCTGAGCATGTTCTAATAACTTAAAATATTCGCAAACAACTTAACTGTGGAACCACATCATTTCCTCATCAATTAGATCCCAATTAGCCCCTTTCTTCTACCACTTCCTTAACCATATTTAAAGCACTTCCTCATAGAAAGTAACCTCTCAGTAAAATATTAAACATGATAAATATACACTGATTGAAGAAAAAGTTTTAAAATATTAAACAGAAGCAATATCTTTTTCTTTAGCTCACTGTCATTTTATGTCTTACACAACCAAGACAAGGCTGTCCACCTAAACTAACTGGCTGGGCAAGAGAAGAAGAAGCCTTCAGGCACATGGTAACTGTGGTGGAGTTGTAGAGCTCTCCACAGATTAGGTAGGAGGTTGACAGGACAACTATTAGCTGTGAACTCTACGAACCTGACTTGTGGAAGAGCAACAAGAAGAAAGTTGAAAGAAAAGCTTAAAAAGTCATTTTTGCAGTTTAACATAAGCAATCCAGGTGATACAGCAAAAATGTGTCAGATCAGACCAAAATTGAAAACTCTGCATAACACTGAGTGGCTGTAAATTAAAATTGCTCATCCCACTATACAGAACATATCCACAATAAAAAGTGGTGTGGGCAGCAACAAGCTGTGATATTGCCTTTTCTAAATAGGGATAGAGAAGATGGTCATAGATGATGGGAAGATGAATGGAGGGCGATCAGGAAGTAAAACCTGTTAGTGACTCCAAAAGAAAAAAAACTTGAGACTGGGTAGGTTGATGTTCATAGATGTTATCTATCCAATCCAAAAACATTCAAGCTATTTTGCAGAAGAATTGGTAAGAATAAAAAAAAAATGCATTCCACACTTTTCAGATTTTTGTTTGTAGAAATAATTTAAAAAATCAGATATTATTTACTCCCACTTCACAATTTTGTTTTACTTAGTGTTGATCCACAACATAAAATCACAATAAAATACATCATAGTTTCTGGTTGTATTGCGACAAAAAAATCTGGAAACGTTAAAGGGGTGAGTAGTTTTGCTTTGGAGATGTTAAATGTAACATTTTTTCTCTCTACCGTATAAAGAAAACGGTACTGCAGCCGCTTTATGTCTACCTTGGTAAGTATCCTAGAGTAAAAGTAGAACTGCATTGAGCATGTTTTAATAGTCTGTTCGTTGCCTCAGGAGTGTCCCCAGGCAAAATCCATAGAGCAAGTGGAGAGCCACCTTTAGAAGCAAGCCACAGAAATGATTAGCACTGTTCAGCTGAAAGGCACAAAGAGGCCCATTGGCTGGCCATGAAAATTTCAAAGTGATACCGGTACACCTTGTGTCTGTGTTAATTGATCACAGGCACATTATCTTGCCTGTTCAAGGCTTAATTTGCCCTCTGAATCAACACCTTTTGTCAGCTACTGCACTCATTTGTTGGAAAAGGAAAAAAAAACAGTAACTACAGCTTAATCATTCCAAGCAGGTGTTAGCATGAGCCAATTTTCTCCTACCAATGTTCTTGCTGTTTCTCCTACCTTTAGTTATCATTTAGTCTTGCCTTACAGGTTATATTACATTCCACAGAATATAATTGAGTGACTATTTTAGCATAAGGAGAGAATATTATAGAAAGCAGAAAAGATCTGAGCAGGCAAGTATTAATGTTCTTATATGTTTAGGTGAATTACATGCATAAGTAACATAAAACAACATTTTCAATGCAAAAATCTAGCACAATAGAACAAATATTTCAGCATTTTTTCACCTCTAATCCATGTTTTTGACAATTCATGCATCAGTGCTCCAGAAGATCAGGAATCTATGAATACATAAAGATGGAAAAATAATATGACAAAGAGTATGGTAACTCAAAAATCTTTCATGTAGCTCACTGACAACTATAATGCATTTATATATTATTTGCAGTGATACATCCCAAACCTATCATACGTTCAATCCATAAACAATGCTGCATGTTGCTTTTTCCATAGCTTTGTCGAAAGAACAGGTCTAGTTTTTATATAAATTAAATATCGTCTTCTTCACTAAATATTGATGCGTTGAGTGAAGCATGTGCAATAAGTGACAATCTATTAAGAACATGCAAGAAAATTTTAAAGATTGAAAAGATTATTTTCATTCAAATTTGTTAAGTTTTATGTGATAAAATGAGAGCCTGATAAATCATGCTAAAACTTTTTTCACTTTTAAACTTGCATATATTCTGTTTAACTTAACAGAAAAAATAGTCAGTATGGGGGAATATTTAGAAAACGTTAAAACCGTTTTGGTTGCGTAAGTATTCACACCTTTAACCAATACATTGTGGAATCAATTTTTTGATTTCATTTCAGCATCTACTTTTCTTTGGTAAGAGTTTATCTGCATACATCTTGACTTATCAATATTTGACACCGCTATTTTGAAAAACTATATCTATGAGATTTTATGGACATCTCCTATCCAAAGCCTTCTTCAGGTGACCCACAGAATTTATGTCATATTTACTTCTGGATTTTAACTATGCCATTCTAAACTTTCATTTTTTCTCTTATGAAGTCATTTTTGTTGATGTGGAGGCATGCTTAGACTCACTATGATCATGAAAATCAACCCTTTAACACAACAGAACTGTAGAGTAAAGGCAGCAGGACAGAAGCTAGTATTAAATGAATCTGGGACATCATACGTCACTAATTATTATTTTTTTTTATCGCTGTTGTTTAGTAGCAAGCTGTTTCCCCATTTTATCATTGTTTTGATTGAAATATACTTACATTTAGCAGTAGCTCATGGATAAATAAATATATTTTTCATTTTTATGGCTGATAATAACTTTTCGATACAGATAAACATTAAGAGCTTAAGGGAGGTTCTTCCTCTAGTCTGTATTTATTTTCCAGTAAATTAATTCTGGGGCTCAAATTCAGCTGGTCTCACAGCTGTGACTTATACTTCCAGAGGTTAATTCCATCTTCCCTGCATGTCTAATAAAGTCAAATATCCTTGCAAACAGATCATATTTTACTAGGCCCATATCCTGCCCCCCTAAGACTCGGTAAACCTTTGACAAGGTGTTAAATGCCATTTGAAAAAAAGACTCATAGCCTCTTTCTATAAGACATGGTTGGCTCAACACAGTCAACAACTCACCATGGCTTTACCCTGAGATAAGAACATTATCAGCACTGTGGTGTCTGTGCAGTGGGGGTTATTAGAAGACACATAGTCCAAACACTTCCATTTTGACTTCAAAAATCATACCTCCGCCCATTTGTAGCCACACAAATCTATCATAGAAGGGGATCAGCTAAGGGAAATGTGTATTTCATTTCAGCTGCTGTCCCCATTCTTAATGGGTAGCCATCCAGAGAGAATGAAATGATTGATTTTTGTAATCCTGAATGAGGATAAATGAATAAAAGCTAAATCTTCCACAAGAAGGAGGCGGAAGATGATTTTGCAGAAAGGTATGGGAAACTCAGCAAACTATATAGTTGCAGCACAGGAAAAAGACAAAAAGAGACGGAATAAGGGAGAAAAAGGAGGGGAGAGGATTACAGCCTGTGTATGTGTACATGGGCACTGGTACACGTGCGTGTTGACTTACACTTTGCTTCTAAGGTTACCTAATGAAATATTGATGGGAGATGTGGGAAGTGCGGGGGCTGGATTGGCTGGGGGTTGCTGGTGTTGGAACTGTAACTGCTGCTTCCTGTAGCTTGGGACATCTCTGTCACTCTGGATGTCAACGAGACAGACCTGCCCTAATTTAATCTGACTTTGAATGGTCTGTATCACAGGAATTTGAAAAAAAAAAAGTAAAACATACCTTGGTGAAAAGGAGGAACAGAGGAATAAAGAGTGAAAGAGGGGTGAAATAGAAGAGGACAGAAAATGGCAGAGTTAAAATGTGCAGCCAAAACATTTCAAACAGATTATAATGACTATTTGACATTGCCTGTCAAAGCAGCCTAATGGATACATTTGAAATGTGACAAAACAAAGGAAACAACAGTGCTGCGGCTAATATAATGTTCGACTGATGTTATGCTGTAGAAATAACTGAAGATGGACTTTGGTACATCTGTGAATTCTTTTCATGATTAGATGCAGCTTAGCAGTTTCTCAAGCAAAAAAGAAAAAAAAAACTGTGAACAGAGTGACAGCATGGCGCTGCTTTACGGAGCAGGAGCGACATAATTACCTGCTTCTGACACCATTCACTATGTCCATCACAGCGTAAGACTTGAGTCTGAAATGCTTCTGTGTCTGGCACAAGTCACAATGCCCAAACCTTCACATTTTTATTACAAATTTGTATTTGTAGTGTTATGTGAGAATATCAGGGTAGACAAATTTAGTCAAGAAGTGTCTTGCAAAAGTATTCCCACCCCTTGACGTTTCCACTTTTAGTCATGTTAACTACAAACTTTGATGTAATTTTTTGAAATTTAATGTGATAGGCCAACATATTTGTGATGCAGACACATATGAGCATATGGTCTTTAACATGTTCTGCAAAAAATAAATGTTAAAGTATGCTGTCCACATGTATTTAGCCATCCTGAGTCAATTCTTTGTAGAACCACTTTTTTTGTGATAACAGCTACAGATCTTTTGGGATATGTCTCCACCAGTTTTGTCCAGTTAATTCTTCTTTGCAAAAAAGCTTAATATGTTCTGTCAGATATGATGAAGATCATATGTGAACACAAAGTCTAACTATGGATTGTCAGATGGATTTGGGTTTGGACTTTGACTAAACCATTGTAGCACTGACTATGCTGTATATTTAGGGTCATTTTCCTAGTCCAACGTCTTTCTGCAGCTTTTATGCATTTGTTCTTTTTTTCCAGACTTTACATGTTAGCTCCATCTACTTTCTCACCAACTGTGACTATATTCCCTCTCCCTGCTAAAGAAAAGCATCCTCCCAGCAAGATGCTGCCACCACCATGTTTCACAGTGGGGGTGGTGTCTTCAGGGCTATGTGCAGTATTAGCTCTTAAATTAATGCCATTTTTCAGATGATGGATTGTACAGTGGTCCCAGAGAGGTAAAAAGCCTCAAAGCTTTCTACAATTGTATTTGTACTGAAATAAGTTTACATACAGGTAGACTTATTAATGTACCTTTTAAGGCCATCAGAAGCCCTGAATTGTATTTAGGGGTATAAGAAACAAGGGGCGGGGGGAAAAAGATTATTGCACACTTTCATATTTTAATTTGTAAAAAAGAAAAAGCAATGAAAACCATGACTCTTTGTTCTTTCACTTAAAAATAATTTGCTACTTTGTGTTACTGTATCACATAAAGCTAAAATACAATACACTCAAGTTTGTGGTTGTGGTGTGGAAAAGTGTGAAAATGTTCACAGGGTCTGAATACTTTTTAACAGCACTATAATAAACCCCATAATGCAGTCTAAAAACTATAGTCCAATAGATTGTGTTTGTAAATAGATGTTGCATTGTTTTGATCTGCAATTTAACGGTGCCTAAATGAATGGATAAATGAGATTACATCTGCCAACAGTTTGAGTTGCTAAGCAGAGTTGGGAGTAACTCTGCTGCTGAGAGTTCAACCAAAGGATACAAGGATATTTTATTATATTGAGAAATGCAACAAAGGCGTGCATTGCTGAAACCTGATACTATTGGCCGGCCAAAAACTATGCTGAATAATATCCACAATAATTACAAAGTATGCAGAAACATCTGCCAAAGCTAAATGAGCCCACATGCTTGCAAAATGTGAGCATGGTGTTTTGATTTGTTTGGCATTCTCAAATGCCACAGAGCCATCTCAGCACTTATCTTTGCAACAGAAATTTGCCGACCCCAGCAGAAAATTGGCTCCTAAGAAATGAGAATGTCTTTTACCTTATCCATCATTTTGTGTGTAGTAAGCATTAGGAATCACCTGCTAGAAGTGTAGGAAAAAAAAAAAAATCCTGAGTGTATTATTTACTCCTCTATCTTAGCATGCCGATCACCAATCGTATTTTCAAAGTAAACATATCAAACATATCTACTTTCACTCACACCTACTTACTGGTACAGGCCAAATCATCAAAAAGTGTAATTAAAATTTGTTTTTATCAATCTTATTTGAGTGGCAAAATGTGTTCAACAACAGTAAACACTCTGTTTTCTACTTGCTATCTCTACTAACATGATGATGGCAGCGTGCACTAATCTTGTAAAGTCACCCTTTAAAAGGGAACAGTTGGAGGATGGGGCTGGTAAAAAAGGAGCTGGACAGACATTTCTGTACAGGATTGTATCCAGACTTGGAGCTGCCCCTGTCCATATCCAATGTAAGGTTATAGGAATATCATAATCCCTCCTCTGAGCTCCTTTGCGCAGAAGATGATGACTAAATTTCTAGTGTCTTATCACACACTCCCAGACTGGAACTAGTACAAGGGGTTCTGAGGGAGGAACCCAGCATGAAAAGTGCTGGGGATGAGATGATCAGATTAGCGGTGGCTATTGGATTTGTTTGTGGCGGTTGCAATCGGAGTGAAGCAGGCGTTGTTCAAAATACCCATGGAGATGCAAAGCCTCCACCGATCCTTTCACCCATAAAAATAAATAAATACTCCTCTCGGGGGCTTTTCCGGAGTGTTGTGTGGGGTTCTCCTGCAGGGGTAGGTGGGAGCTGAATTGGGGGAGAGAACAAATTTAACACTTCAGGGGCTTGAAGAGGGAGGGGGGCACTTCAGTATTTTATCAGGTGGGTGAATGCTGGACCGCTTCACGCAGTGAGACAAGTGGGATTGACTTATGGTATTCAGCAGAAAGCAGGGCTGCTTGATGGCTGCCTGTGAGGCAGATGCTGTGGCGGTAGGCTCTTCAGAAACCTTACCTGAGGCACAGCAAGGTATTTTGGATTCAGGAATGTCTCATGTACCAGGCATGCCATGTGCGGGGTTGGATTGGGGAGGAGACAACAGGCATGCTCTGAAGATGCCTTGGAGGAAGGCATGAAAAAATGGTGGTGGGGGAGGAGGGCGGGTGGTTAATGTATGAGGTATTTCTTCCCCAAACCCAGAAAGCACAGCCCCAGAAAGTATGTCATTGTTCAATTAGACAGCAAAGATGTCTAAGTAAACTAGTAGAGATTACGTATAGAAAAGATGTCTTCAAAGTGTCAGTGGCAGTATCAATCATTGTAATAAGTGTGGGATATATCCTTAATGGTGATGAACTACATACTGTACACTAGGAGGAGGAAAGGAAGCTATTTCAAAGAAAACACCTGGTGCACTTCAGCAAGCAATTCAAAGATTTAGCAGTGAAAAGGAATAATTCAGTAGAGCACAGTAAACTAGTCTTTGATATAAGACTTCTTATTTCTTTAAAATGTATTGCATAAGTATTTACCCCCACTTGAACCTTTTCAGAGTAACACATGCTGTCATGTTAAAAACCAAAACTTCAATGTCTTTGGCTTGTATGTGACAGACTAACATGCAGAAGTACATAATTACAAAGTGGTAGAAAAACAATAACAATGTGGTGTGCATTTCCCCCCCAACTCATGTACCCCTAATAAAATTTCAAATCAAAAATCTCTTATTCAGAATATATAGAGCACCTGTGCGCAAAATCAATCACAGTATAAATGTAACGGTTCTGGGAAGGCCTCGGATGTTTGGTAGAGAACATCGGTGAACAAACAGCATCATTAAAAACAAAGAACACAGCAGATATGATAGGAATAAAGTTGTGGAAAAGTTTAAAATGGTAAGGTTATTAAACAATACCCTTAGCTTTAAACACCTCACAGAGCACGGTTCCCATCATCATCCAAATACGGAATGTGTGGCAAAAGAAGAGCAATAATCAGGGAAGCAGCCTGCTGACCCATGGTAACTTTTGAGGTGCTGCAGAGAACCACTGTTCAGGTGGGATAGTCTGTTAACTGAATAACTGTTAGTAAAAGACTCCAAAAAAGTTTGTTCACAAATTTATTTATTTATTTGTTTGTTTGTTTGATCCAGAATCTGGTAAAAGCACTTGAGGGCCAGTGTCCTGCAGCTTTTACATGTGGCCCTGGTCTTAGACACCTTAATGAAATGTCTAACATGCCTCCTAAGTATGATTTCAAGCTCTGATAATGAGGTCATTATTTGAGTCAGTTGTGTTAAAGCAGAGACAAGTTTAAAATCTGGAGGCCCCTGGCCCTTGAGGACTTGAGTTTGAGACCTCTGTTTAAAGTTGCAAAAACCTTGGGACCTGGTCGAAGGTTTACATTCCAGCAGGACAACCCCCCTAAACATACAGTGCAAATTAAAATGGAATGACTAACATCAAAGCATTTTCATAAATTAGAATGGCCCAGTCAAAGTACAGATCTAAATCCAATTGAGAATGTGGGGCAGGACTTTAACATTCATTTGGAAGATTCTACCCATCAAATCTGCATGACCTTGTGTTTAGTAAAAAAAAAAAATCTGTCTGTCTGTAGATCTGTTTAAATAGACCAAAAATATTTGCAACTGTATTTTTAGCAAAATATGTATTGACACAGGGGAGCTGAATACAATTGCACATCTGACTTCAGATTTTAAATTTTAAATCATTTTCAAAACCACTTATCATTTTTCTTCCACATTACAGTTAGGCTCTACTTTGTGTTGGTCTATCACAAACAATCACAATAAAACACATTGAAGTTGGTGTCAAGAGTTCAAGGGGCATGCATACTAATGCGTGACACTAGACAAGGATAGATGGATGTACAAATTTGTTTCTTTTTTATGTATTTATTTTTATCTTATTTTTATTGTGTTATTTTTATTTTTTACCTCCAAACATGTCACTTGTATGACAGTTTGAAAAAAGTTAGACTGTAGAGCAATCAGAATTAAAATCTGCTAGATGTAAAAGCATGACTCTCATGGGAATCCTAGTCTTACAGGGCATTTTCCCACATGTTTTAATTTTGTTAAGTGGCACAAAAAGGATGTCAATACTGGTCTACACCACTCGCAGTGAATAACTTGTGCTGACATCAAACAAGGACGTAGCTTTACTTATATGACATAATACAGCGGTGCGCTTTGTACCCCAAAGCCAGGTCATTTCAATAGAGAAAAAGCCACTGAGTCAGCTCGGCGAGACATTGTCGATAAGGTAATGGCACAGATCAATAGCACAGATTTGAGCCAGATCTTAATTAAAGAAACAGCTGCTGATACAAATGATGTTTTCAATTTATTGATACGGCGTGGGGCAAAGGGTGGCTTGGCCGTGGCAGAGAACCTGATCAATGTATTTAACATTAGCATTCCTTTTCATCATGTACAAAGATCACTTAATTCCCCTGCTCTTCTCCTTGTTCTATCACTCTATCACTCGCTCCCTGCTTCTGGATACCTTTTGAGAAGCATCTGAGGTAGTGCACATCCCTTCCCCCACCTGACAAGGTGAAACTGAAGGTCTGCAAGGTTGTGCATTTATGTCTCGTCCACTTCTTCTAGTCATTCTGAAGTAAACTAAAGAACAACCAAAGACAATATTAAGGCCACTAAGTACAAGATCCCAGCACCAGTTGGAAGAACATCAATTGTTTCTCACTTATAAATGCATTCTCTTATGCACTTAGTCAGGTTTCTTTTTGTTCTCTCATCATATTTTAATATATAAAAGGTATTTCTTATTACCTTGTCTTTATGTTCAGGTTCATCTCTGTAAACTGAAATGGGTGTTCTGATATACAGTACATATATATGTTTTTACATGCTTATTCAATTGTTCTGATGTAATTATCTAATCTTCTAAGACATTAAATGTCATATTTTTATTGGCTTTAAGTGGAAAATCATCATAACTAATAGTAATGAATCTATATAATGTGCTTCACTCAATGAATTGTGATGCTGAAATAAATAAACTTTTAATAAAATTCTAGTTTAATGAAATGCACCCTGTATATATGTTCTTAATTTCACAGGCAGAGAAAAAACGTTTTTATGAAGGAAAAGTGAAAGAATGCTTAAAACACTTGAATGGTAAAACAATAATTATTATTAAGGAAGGTGAATTGATAGATCCCATTAAAGCTAACGAAAAGTCTCCAGAGGCATGGTAACACAAACAGTCCAGAGTCAATAGTGTGATTCCCCAGGTATCCCTGACCAGGACCTAGTTTAAAGAGACATCAATCTGGCATGTCAGTTCCCAGCTAATGAAGCTACAGTGGATCAATAATGAGGATACAACTACTATGTTAAATGAAGTACTAATGCTTGTAGGGATTACGTCAAATGGGTTCACACACTGAGAAGTTGTCTTAACTGAGTAGAGTCGTGTCCTGAAAAAGCTATAACATTTTTGTTGCAGTACTTTAAAAATTAGGGAACTACAGTCATTGTTCCTAAAAACATTAACATGTATGGAAAAAATAGACCACTACATTTTTTTTTCCTAATATCACCATCTCTGCATGTATGGAAGGCTTTTAAAAGCAGTCTTACAAACTCCAACATAAGTACACATCTTTCTAACTAATGAGTTACTGACAATAAAATTACCTTAAGTACCTTAAGTAGTACGGATAATGCCTGTTAGAAATCTAAAATCAGGGAAGTGTTATAGAGGGATACTTCTTAAAGGAAAGCTTAACAAAAGCACTTATCAAGTATTGTTTAGTATTTTATCTCAAAAAGGCTATTTTAAAACTTTCAGGCCCATTTTTAATGTTAAAGAAGCATTTTCGACAGTGTTAAATAGAAAAAAAGCAGCATAGTGGTGTTAATTAAATAAAAAAACGTAAAATCTGAAGCTTTCACTTTGTAACATGCTCGTTCTACCTTTTAAACCTTTTTATCCCTTCGTTGTTTTATTTTATGTATCACATGTTAATGCTACTGAAAGTTTTATCATTCCTTTCCCTTATCCTAATGCATATAATATATGAAAGCTTTTTAAATCATGTATTAGGGCATTGTGCTATGTAAAACAGACAGCGATCGACTCGACTGAGAGCCAACAAGACTTTTCTTATGTGAGCCAAAACATTCAAAATGAACAATGATAAAGAGTTTATGGCATGTTTTGGGTGGAAATTATAAAGAAACAAACTGGGTTTTTGACAAGTATTTTTCTTGTAATATTTCAATTACATGCTATTTTATATTTCTAATTTTGGTCTATGGTCTCAAGCAATATAGTTCATTCAGATGCTAAATTAAATTATATAGGCGAGAAAGAAATACCACTAAATACCCTGCAGAAAGTTACGTGAAGATCAAAGCATCCACAACCTTTTTTGAAATCATGCATACTGCACACTAAAGCAATGAAATCAAGGTCAGTTAATAAGGTGGCTATGTGAGGTAAAGCATTGACTGACATCCTAATACTGAAATAATTTCCACTTTCTCAACACCTCCCCTCTCACAGCCAGGGAGTTATTATTATCACATCAAAGGCTTCCTTCAAAATGGGTATGAAAATCATTTAAACAGAGAATTGTGGTGATTATTCAAACTAGACTATTTGCCAAGGTGCATGTGTAATACGGCATTGTCGTCGAGACAACTTCATTTCCCGCTAAATTGCCGTCTGTCACCAGGATAAGTAAATTTGCCACTGTTTTATCAGCATCATTGTGTCAAGTTAGGGGTATACATCAAACAGTCAATCTGATCAACAGGAAATGAAAACACGGTGAATAATGCAATGACTGAATGGAGAGGGGATTGGTGTATTGATGCACCAAATGTAAATTTTCCCCCATGAGTTATCTTTCTTTTTTTCTAGGAATAAAAAACTTTCATCTTCTACTAAAATGTTGGCTTGTCATACTGGGTCTAAAGCGGAATTTATTACCTTTTACCAAGGCTGGGTGACATGAATGAAAAAACTGCAATGATTCAAAACCGGTATACGCACAAGAAAAACTGTACTCAAGAAAAGCTTCATATAACAATGTTTGCTTACTTCAGTGCACTTCAGGCAGTGGTATATGTCTTATTCACTCTTCTACAATCACAAAAAAGCATGACATCATTGGGATCGTGTAACCAGAACATACCAACATCCTGAACAAATATTTCTGTAAATTTAAGACAGAATTTTGATACTCTGTAAAATCTGGACAAGAGAGAAGAGCAAAAGAGGCAAAGACAGGAAAAAACCATGATGGCGTTGGGAGGTCTTTTGTGGAGCCAATATTGTTTCTTAGTTTGATGTTTGCCTTCGGGATAAAAAGAACTCCTTTGGAGTAACAATATACAGCAAAATAAAGAATTGAACTTGAAAGAAAATGGGACAACAGCAATAACAGAACAATGGTGCACAATGGCAGGTATTTAACTGCCCTAGGAGAAGAGGGATGGGTTTACGGTCACGTCTCCTGGAATAACGCCTTGCATCTTAGGTCTCAAGAAGTGTTTCCTGGCTTTTCGAAAAATGGCCAGATTCATTATATTTTGAAGGGATCAGGCCAGAGATTCATGAGCAGAGGTTTAACCCCTCCAATTAGTCAAAGTCCCCCAGAGGCACTCTCTATCTTGTGTTGATACATGAGGCAGTGGTGACAAACCTGCCCCTGGGTTAGCTGATACAACTCCAAAGTGAGTTCAAAGCACTCTTGTTAAACTTTGAACACAATCCTGCAGTGCTAAAGGTACAGGTACAACCTAAACATGCAGTGGCAAGCAGATGCTATGAGTACAATTCAAAACTATGTAAGAACATGAAAAAAGATACAGAAAAAAATCAGTGTTCTTAGTCATTAAATGCTAATAGGGGTATACTGACAATGATAAGATGCCCTGACTACACCAGAGGTGTGCACCAGCATAGATGGCAAAATAAAAGATAGTGCAACATCGACTTAAGACACTTTGTAAAGTTATGTACAATATTTAATAATAAATCCAAGTCAGTCCTACAATTAAAGCATAGAGTAAAAATCTAAAGGAATGCATTTTTTGTGTGATAGAGATCAAGTAATTCATAGAGGTATGTGACTTTTGAGTTTTTTAGTTCACATTCAATTTAAACTGATGCTGGACTCTAAACACACAGCGTTTGAGTTTGTTGAATGGAGCTGTGGTATCATCCAGCAAGGCCTCAGCAGAAAATTTTGTAAACTAGACAAAAAAAACAGGAATCTATCGTTTGAAATCCCAGCACATAATCCTAAATATGTTGTGCCTCTCAGCATTTCCTCCAAAATAATGTATTTTCACATGGTGTCTGACCTGGCATGTGATAGCAGGAACATTATAATTTATGCAGTTAATGCAAGCCATGATATTTTTCTAACCTGTACCATGTACTTTTAATGGCTAACCTTAAGCAGGTAAGTTTTAATGCCTAACCTCAAGCAACTGCTTTGTTATGCATGAAAAGCTACAAAAATCTCAAGGAAGGAAATCCAAACTTGGTATTTCAAGAGGAAAGAGTGTAAAACCAATGGGAAGCAAAAGTGTTTAAACTAAGTTGGACCACTTGACATTTCAGTTTGGAGCACCATCAGTCCAACTGTTTTCGCTTCCAAATTCAAATGTTTTGACCTGTTAAATGTGACAACACATTTTCTGTCAGTGTAACTTAGCACTGAAAAAGCAAAAAACATGGCAGTGGGCTCAAACCAGTTGCTTCTAGTTTTAGCTAAAAAAGTTCCCCTTTTATCCAATTTCAGTTTGGGGAGAATATATATTGAAAAAAAAATTTCATCTATACATACTTTGAACAAAGAAATCCTCAATGTTCTTTTCTTTTAATTTACACTGACTTCCAATGAGGCCTTACTGTGACGTCAATATACAGACCCAAGCAAGATATAAACAGGGAATGGGCCTAAACATCATACCCAGTATCACCGCAGTGCTTTCTGGGTATCATGTATCTACATAGCATGTGAGCTGAGATGCAGTGTGGAGGTGGTTGGAGAAAGAAGGAAAAAGTAAGAAAGACAGAAGGAGATCATGTGGGAAGAAAATTGGAAAAAGGATCATTTTGGTTATTATGAGAGGTTTTTGATAGAGGCACAGTGTAAGGACAAAATTACATTTAAATGGGATGAATCATTATGAAGTAACAAGGGTATATGATGTGATATGTTACATGTTACACTTAAAACAACTTAGTTTAATCAGCATTTTCCTTTCTGTGATTCCTCACTGTAGTTTATAGAAGGTGAAATTAATAAACAGTTATTTACACCTTTATCATTTGTTTATCCACATCAATTACAACATAAATCATTAAAAGAAAATATCAGGGATACAGGTAAGATACATATTTGCCAAAAAACTGGAAGAACACGAAAATGTAATTTATTCAAATTGCAAGTTTTGTTGACATTTTCGTAAACTTTTAATACACACAATCCAGTGGCATAGTGTAGCTAGCAGTAAAGAAATACATTAGATTTTTACATCATTGGGGCATTCCCTGCAGTATCAAGCTGCATTTAGGCTACAATGTCTAAAGATTTTATTTTCTTTCTAAATCTGTCAATGCTTTAAACCTAAATCTGTCAGGGGAGTAAATGATTTTGGGCTTAACTGTATAATAACTTTTTACAAATGTTATCTAACTAAGTTTGCACAAAACAAGTATCTGAGTAGTCCTATGCTCTACATCAAGCAGGGGGCTACAACTCCCCATCAGATGGACATGAATCAATTGAACTCTTCTTCAGATTCAAACTGACAGATAGGTTATATTTTTTTAGGTGGTACTGGTGCGCTCCCATCTCTAATGGCGCCTGGGCAAGTGTCCGTATTGGCCATATCAAAAACTGTCACTTAAGTCAATTTCACGTAAATACAAATTTATTATAATTTTTGAAAAAGTATTCTATCAATGGCTGAATGCATTGAGTCACTGATTTTGTAACAGCACATTGTGTAAAACAGAATGACAAATGAGGATCTTCTACTTCAAAATGCATTTTAATTGAGATCACAGTTGAGCCTAGTCCAAATAAATCATTGTTTTCTCCTAGAAAGTTTCAAACTAGGAGACTCTGCTGCTCTGTCGAAGAAAATTCAGTGCGCTCATTACATTTCATTAGGTCATTTAACAATGAAGAATTTGATAGACAGTTAACAATACTAAAATATAGTAATTTTCTTATTTCAGTTTTCCAGACATAGCAAATAATATGCAGGCTCCAGTGGAAATGGTTTGAGTTCATTCCCAGAGTGGTAACTGTAATGGATTTGCCCAAGACTGGAGAGTTTTACCATTCAAAAGTGCTTTTTTGGTTATCTGTATCTCAAAAGCTTTCCAGTCATCACTATGTAATTTCAAACTGTTTCAAGATGATAGTTCAGTGAATATAAAACATTGCCTGAAGCAAATAGAGAAAGTAGGTGAAAGAGAAAAATAAGAAAAAAGAACATCACACATATATATATATATATATATATATATATATATATATATATATATATATATATATATATATATATAATATATATATATATATATATATATATGCTTATATTTTAAGGTGCGCAGTGAAGGACACAAAGCAGATAAATAAGACAGATACTTTGTTTCATTGTCAGTGGCACTCCGGGGTTATTTGAAGCACTTATTTATGCACTGTAAGCAGAACAATACCGGCGAGCAAAAATGATTAAATACAGGCTCTTCAAGCAATAGTCATCTCATTGTGGTGGGCCCTGGCTTGCCACTGGGCCAGTTTGATAAAAGCACTATGAGCTGATAGCTGATACAATTTGCCAGCGATTTGAATGGGAGAGGCGGGGAGGAAGGGGCTGCGGCTCGGCTGCTCTGTCGCTGACAGCCTGTATAAGCTATAATAAAATCATTAGAATGTAAATGCTTTATTGCAAAATAAGAGCCTCGAGCCAGAGTGACATTATCTGCCACCACCCGAATGAAAGCACCGATTAGCATTCCCTGATTCAATGATAGAAGCAACTTATCTTTATTAAAATTTCTCAAATCGAGTCTTCATTTTTTCATGATTGAGTTTTAAGCAAATGTAATATCCAGTTCAGTTTGTGCATGAAGGACGTGGAGGGAGGGAGCAGGATGCCCCAGAAATAATTAGTGTACACATTTCTTCCCTACACGTGTTTCATAACCAACAAATTGGATTTCATATTTCACTTGTCACTATCTAACACATTTGCATGAAAATATGGGCTTAAGTTTACAGAATAATTACTGAAAGTGTACACCTCACTAACATGTGTTTCATAAGAATGAAATTTGATTTGTTTGAAAGTGACTATCATGGTTTGGCCAAATAATTGTTGCAGCAAATGATGGTTAGACTCTGACTTGATTTAGATGTTCATATTCATGACACACACACACGTTTTCAGCTGAGTCTTTAAGCAGGACATTGCTTAGTAGGCAGACAGTCAGTTCTTATGCAAATAGCTTGCTACTGAGTATGAGATATAATATGCTGTAGATCAAATGTCACACTGGGAGTAAGAGTCTGTGTGATATAAAAAAGGCTGACTTACATATTGTCCTTTAATACATGCTTCCTGATTTGATATTTCTATTTTATCTTTTAGAAGAAATTCATCCAATAGTAAAGCCGTAAAAGATAGTCAGTGCAATTTTTGAACAGTTACTGGCTGATATGAATGATAAAGATGAAACACGATGGTAACTGACAGAACTAATGTGTGCATGTCATTCTGGTCCCTAATCCCAAAATCATATTTAACTTTATGTTCATTTCTAGGCCTAATTTGGTAAAAAACAAACAAAAAAAAACGTATTTAAACTTAGTGACAATTATTTTATCACTTTGTTTGGTTTCCATTTAAAACAAGAAATTACCCGCTAAAATTATCAAATGGTTTACTCACGCTCGAAAACCAAACCAGCCTTTTCATTTTTTTTCTGAACAAAGAATTAAAACAGATAAATAGATGGGGGGAGGAAATCCAACCTGGGCTGTTGCTCTAAGATTTGATCCTTTTCTCCAGGTGAGTGTTCTTAAAATCATGTTTTGCTTAGGCCACTCTGTATTTATGCATACGAGTTTGCTAATAACGTTAATAACAGATTGGTTTTGGCTTACGCAAATGAATCTCACATTCGTGAAGGCACCTCTGGCATATATTGGCCTACTTTGATGTTTTGCTGGTTGTAGGTTTCTAACAGAACCAGAAACTGGTTCATTTGTAGTTCTAAATATATTAAGGGTACTTTTTCCTTTTTCATTTCTCCTACAGTGTTATTCCTCTCATCCACATTCCATTACAGTTACTTGTTACTGTTAGTTACAAATGGGCAACTATGCAGACAAGATGATGCCAGAATTGAAGGACTTCTAGCTTCCTTATTAAGTGCTTCACATTGAAAAGTGACCCTTTTCCTTGTATGTATGCCTCTCTTTCCCTTCTAGATGTAGAGTATAACTTCAAAACTGAAAACAATGTATCCCCATATCAGGAAAAAACAAAACAATTAAGTGTACTAATGAAATTTCCAACCTGTGTCGCCACTCTCTGTCCAACTGTCCAAAATTCATTCAAACATCACTGCATGGGCTGTATACAGAAAACTTGCTAGCATGTCTCTGAGGTAGCTCCAAGTTAACTGTAAGCTATTTATTTTTAAGAGCACCAAAACACTCTAATGCTAACATATCAGAGAAAATGTCCTCAGGTAGGACAGGCAGACAGGAGGACACATTGTTTCAAGTTACAGTCAGTGTCAAGGTTTTATACAAAAATGTGTTAGCTATGTCTTCAAAAGCATCATTGTTAGGAGCTCAGGTCCTACACAATGCACTTGTTATGGCTCACCCAGAGGATTTGCAGTCGAGTTCATGTGCGTCCTTTTATAGCGATCACTAGGTCATACATCTTGAAGAGTAAATTCAAAATCCCTTACCTCTGCCCCATTCATTGAAGACAAAAGTGGGGACACAAATTGGTCTGAGAACACACTGTAAAAAGAGAAGCTTACATTAAGCTGAAGGGGTCTCGAGGGACCAGGGCCAATCGTTGAATGCAAAGAAGAATGGTGGCAGAGTTAGGGACCGGGCACTAGTAGATAAATCACTGCCATCATGCAGATTTACTGTGTTGGAGTGAAAAGATAAATGTGGAAAAGGACTGTGTGTCAGAACCTGCGGTGCAGGGCCACACGTTAATGCTGTGTCAGTAATTGAACTTTGCTATAATTATCCTGAGGAGATAATATTAACTTATAGTCTTTGCGTGAGAAAGACGCTGGTCCATAATTCATTTGCCGGAGAGGTTGTTGGTGCCGGATGGCGCTCTCTCTCACTGTCCCTTTCACCCGTTTCTTTCTCCTGCATTGTGTTACTGAAATATGACGGCTCCATTTTTATCCTGTCACAATGACAACTGATGGGCTTATTTTCCTGTGGCCCCAGGGGATGATGAAATAGTAAGCAAACATTCTTTCTCAGGAGGAGAAGGGTGCTCCATCATTGTAGCTGGGGCCGCCACCGCCGCTTGTGTTGTGTGGCAATAACAGCAAGTTATGGATACAATACACTTGGCCTCCTCCTCTCAGTGCAGAGGGCCTATACACAGTCTCTTCGCCTCAGTTCCTTTGGTGTCACAGTTAGCAGTTCACATCTCCTTCAAGTTATAAAGTGTTCCATTTTAGGTGAGTTCAAAGTCTTTGTTTTTCTTCCAGTTTTGGTTCTGATTTTGACATCATGGTATTATTTAGGGCTTGTATTTTTATGTTGAGTGGTTTACAAAATGGTGATATACACAATTTTTAGCAGATGTATACTGGTCCTTGTTAAACTTTTATTCAACAAATGTGTTGTGCCTTAGTCATTTATTAGTTTTACTGCTATAATGTATTTTGTATGATGATTAGTTCCATTATAAAAAAAAAAAAACATTTTTACATTTTCTTACAGTTTATTTTATCTTGTCCAAACAAGTAAATTTAAGACTCGCAGTTCTAGCTATTAGTAAGAAATTGAGGGTCAGGCGGCAAAATCTACTAAAAGTAAAAATAGCACACCAACTTGACTATTATTTCTAACAATATCTTATTTATCTATTTTAAATAATGATAAATATTGATACACATTGACCAAAGGAATGAGGTCAAAGGCACCTGGGGGGGCAACTACTGTAAGTTCCTATTTTTTCCCATCCAGTTTGTTAAGTGTGTGAAGCTGCAGCAATAAAAGCGATAAGAGCATTCTTCCAGCAACACTGCTGCTACTCCAGAGTAAACACCGTCAGAGCCCAGTTTATCACCATGCTAACCGGATTTAGACAAAGAGCTACAATGGCAGCTTGAGCAGATATCCAGTGACAACAATCAAACATTATAACAGCTCTCATTGTGTGCGCATTCATTTTCATTGTTGATATCCAAAGGGCTTATTTTGAATAAAACGGAAAATACGAAGCTCTAATCCTCATAACTCCGTCTTTATTTTGGCGGAATATTACTGGAACACCCACCTTGGTGTCTTGTCAAGTCACAGCCAGCGGGGGCTTTTGTCTCCTTGGTGTAAAGAGAAATGACAGCGTAATGTGATTTACAGGCGATCGCTTCAGCTCAATTAAATTAAAGTCCCCAATAATCCATGATGAATGCACACCTACGCCAGTCATTAGGAGTCAAAACAAAATACGGGCTTATCGTATCACAGCACCATGGAGGGAACACACCCTTTAATAGATGCGCAGATTCATTTAGTCATTTATGTCACAGTGTGTTATGCATTCAGTGTCTGCTGGCTGCTAATGACTAGTAAGCCTCTCAAGATGCCTGCTTCTCAAATCCAGGAAATAAAAAGACTGACTGGAAGGCAAACCGCCAGCAGTAATATGCATTTACTATAAATTTAAATGTATTTTTGACAAACATTCTAAATCTTAAATGTACAATTCTGAGAAAACAAAGAAAATCTAGCAAGCCAATGTTGTTGGTCTACTGTTATTTTCTCTTTTATCCTGACATGAATTTCAGAAAGAGTAACCCGGGGATGGTCAAAGACTGCCCAACCACTACTCTTTGATTGACAGTGTCATATTTGTAAGAGGGTTATGAACCACAAAACAAGGGTTAAAGGGAAATTGACCTAGCAGTTGACGGGTGACTGATACACCAAACTGGAGGTCTTTAATCTTGCTGCAGAGCTTACATGAAGCTTATATAACAAATTACAATGCCTAAAAGGTAATACATCACCTGATGGACTCCAGCTTTTCAGTTTTCTCTATTTCTCTGCCGAAGAGGGACCTGGTGACTTCGTTGGGGAATAAGCTAGATATATAATCTGTATAGCCTATATGAAGAAAATCATTGAAAGTTTTAAGATGTTTCTTCTCAAGATTTTTTTTTTTCCGTAATAATACACATTGCCTATTTTTGGAGTCACCAACAGTCACCAGAACATCCCCTTTTTTGCTTGTTTATTTTTTAAGGTAGGTATGTGGCTAAATGATGTACAGTGCTTTAAAAAGTATTCACCCTATTACAATTTTTTTAAATGATCATCAATCAAATTTTAATGTCGGTGAACGATAACTGAAGTAATAAAAAACAATGCATTTTTCAAATGTTGATTTCACGTATTAAGAGAAATGTTATTCAAACCAGCCCGTCCATTCACAAAATAATTTGCCCCTAAAATTGATAACTGGGATTTACACCCTTGGAGGCAACAACTGCTATTACTATCAATCATTTGCAGTAAGTGACAGCGAGTGATTTACATCACATGGAGGAATTTTGGTTAATTATTTTTTTATAAAATTGTTTTGAATCAGCCACTTTGAAGGGATTATAAGGACGAACAGCCCATTTGATGTCACACCACAGCATGTCAATCGTACTGAAGTCCAGACTTTGACTAGGCCACTTAAAATTTTCGTTTAGTTTATTTTGAGCCATTCAGAGGTCAATTTGCTAATATGCTATGGATCATTGTCCACCTGCACTTAAGATCAGCTATTGATGACCTGACATTTTCCTTAAGGTTTTTCAGTCAGAGAGCAGAATTTACACTGCTAACTGCATTAAATCTTTTAGATCATGAAGCAGCAAAGCAGCCCCAGACCAATACAGTCCCATTACCATGTTTGACTGTGTGTGTGTTGTTTATTTTCCGAAAAGCTCTGTTAGTTTTATGTGAGATAAAACTAGCAGAGGCAGCAAACCTTCCAAAAAGCCACACGTTTGTTTAATCAATCCACATAATATTTTCCTTAAACACATGAAGATATTGCTTTTTTTCCATTTGTTGATAATGAAATGGTGTTATAACACTTTCCAGACTGATATATGTCAATGACTTGATTCTTTAGATTGATTGATTCTACATGTCTAACAGCAATACCTGTTTAACTGCTTCATTATTTAAATGTGCATCCATTTAGAATGAATGTTTGCCTTGATTCCCAACCAAAACAACAAGCAGTTTATTATCTCTTGCAGCAGTTGCAATGCCTTTATTTCTTTGTTGAAACCCCAGCACAGAGATATATTCCGTCGATAAAAGACACCCTGTCTACCTATAGTCTGTCCGGGCTGCAGCTGGTGAATGATAAAATGTACGACTTTCCAGATAAGCACACAAGTAGAACAACATTGTCCAGGTGCAGATTGTTGGTGCTGGTATGCAGAAGAGGAAAGATTTTTGCGATAAACTCGGGAAAAAGGATTCAACTTCTGCAGCCGAGCTTTAGACGTATCCTGCTGTTCTGATCTCCTCAGACTAGTGTAAGGTCAAAGGTCATCATATGTGCACACTGCAGTGAAGTTTAAAATATAGTGTCGGGATGTCAAGTTTTGATCGCTGTTAATGCAGGTTTTCTCAAATATCACAAATGTCTGCACATTCTAAAACTCTGTAATTACAATAAGTTAACACTGAGCTCAGACAATACGAGCTTTAGAGTTGCTGCACTATTAAAAGGGGTTGAATGTACAAGTCAGAAGTTTAACTCCGCTCACAGCTCAACAAAGGTTATAAAGTTACCTGTAAAAGTAGAGGCCTTAGGTGTCACAATCCGTATTCCCAAAGCATCTTTAAACAGAAATACTGATCTCGGATCATAACCTCTCATACAGTAATTGGTGGTCCTGGTTCAGGGGCATGCAGTCAGCACTTCTACCAGTGAATAAAGCTGTCTAAAGCTGTTCTGGCAGGCTGACTAATTAGGCTTTACCCACAGCCAATTTAAGTGCATCTTGAAGTGGGTGACAGAGGCTTTTTAAGTATCTGCAACCTAGGGAGGAAAGCAATCAATTTTAGTAGTTTCAACATGCAAATATTTCACTGTATTGTAGCTTTAAAAATGGCAAGTATGTTTTGGTTTGTTTCGTTGAATTAGCAAAATAGTCTGGGTTGGTACTGCTTAATTTGGCCTGTTAGGTTACAATGAGTGCATTTACACCTGTTGTGACTTTGTGGATTTGTGCTCATTGGGTTCAATAAAATTGTAGTTGTGATTATTTTGGTAAAAACATTGGCAAATTGATTTATCGGTAAATCAATCAAATAATAATAAATGTGACATTAATTAAAAAAAATATGTTAAATGCTTGCAGTAAAAAAATGCTCTAAAATAAAATGCTGAATTCACAAATTACACATCCGTATGCAAATCTATAGTCGTTCGTTTGCCATGGCCACATATTATGTATTATAATACAAAAGCTTGAGTTCTTCTTTTATAAAGCTTTGGTTTTTGTGGAAGAGGAAGTGGAAAATAATAACTGACACCATAGCTAACTTTAATAAGATACAGCATTACACTTAAATATTTTTGCAAAAGAAATCCACCCCATTTTTTCTATGTCAATAGTATAAAATAAAACAATGTTGCTTAAAGCCTGGACAAAATAACCAAAGTAGTTCAAACACAATAATGGCAAAACATTTTTTTTATATCTTTCTCGTAAGGTGTACGTGTCTTTTTGCACAAAAATGTTTCCCTGCATGTACATATACAGGGGTTGGACAATGACACTGAAACACTTGTAATTTTAGTGTGGGGGGTTTATGGCTAAATTGGACCAGCCTGGTAGCCAGTTTTCATTGATTGCACATTGCACCAGTAAGAGCAGAGTGTGAAGGTTCAATTAGCAGGGTAAGAGCACAGTTTTTCTCAAAATATTGAAATAAAAGCAACATTATGGGTGACATACCAGAGTTCAAAAGAGGGCAAATTGTTGGTGCACGTCTTGCTGGTGCATCTGTGACCAAGACAGCAAGTCTTTGTGATGTATCAAGAGCCACGGTATCCAGGGTAATGTCAGCATACCACCAAGAAGGACGAACCACATCCAACAGGATTAACTGTGGACGCAAGAGGAAGCTGTCTGAAAGGGATGTTCGGGTGCTAACCCGGATTGTATCCAAAAAACATAAAACACGGCTGCCCAAATCACGGCAGAATTAAATGTGCACCTCAACTCTCCTGTTTTCCACCACAACTGTCCGTCGGGAGCTCCACAGGGTCAATATACACGGCCGGGCTGCTATAGCCAAACCTTTGGTCACTCATGCCAATGCCAAACGTCGGTTTCAATGGTGCAAGGAGCGCAAATCTTGAAGCCCCAAAGAAGCGTACCACCCAGACTGTTGCATGCCCAGAGTGAAGCATGGGGGTGGTTCAGTGATGGTTTGGGCTGCCATATCATGGCATTCCCTTGGCTCAATACTTGTGCTAGATGGGCGCGTCACTGCCAAGGACTACCGAACCTTTCTTGAGGACCATGTGCATCTAATGGTTCAAACATTGTATCCTGAAGGCGGTGCCGTGTATCAGGATGACAATGCACCAATACACGCAGCAAGACTGGTGAAAAATTGGTTTGATGAACATGAAAGTGAAGTTGAACATCTCCCATGGCCTGCAGAGTCACCAGATCTAAATATTATTGAGCCACTTTGGGGTGTTTTGGAGGAGCGAGTCAGGAAACGTTTTCCTCCACCAGTATCACGTAGTGACCTGGCCACCACCTGCAAAAAGAATGGCTTAAAATCCCTCTGACCAATTCAATTCAATTCAATTCAGTTTATTTATATAGCGCCAATTCACAACACATGTCGTCTCAAGGCACTTCACAAAAGTCAGGTACATGCATTACAATTAATCCGAATCATTGAACAGTGCAGTCAGATTCTGTTATTTATTCAAATTGGATAAAAAGTTTGTCTATCTAAGGAAACCCAGCAGATTGCATCCAGTCAGTGACTTGCAGCATTCACTCCTCCCGGATGAGCATGTAGAGACAGTGGACAGTCACTTTGCAGCAATCCCTCATACTGAGCATGCATGTAGCGACAGTGGAGAGGAAAAACTCCCTTTTAACAGGAAGAAACCTCCAGCAGAACCAGGCTCAGTGTGAGCGGCCATCTGCCACGACCGACTGGGGGTTAGAGAGAATAGAGCAGAGACACATAGAGAACAAAGAAGCACTGATCCAGGAGTACTTTCTATGGGAAGGAAAAGGTAAATGTTAATGGATGTAGCTCCTTTAGTCGTTTCACCTAGAGAGAAAGAACAGATAAACTCTGAGCCAGTTTTCAATGTTAGAGTCTGAAGAGAGCACATAGAGTTAGTTACAGTAAAAGCTCCGTCAGTAGCTATGTCTAGGAGAGAGAAAGGGTTAAACACTGAAAGACAGGGCCATGTGGATTATCGGTAGAGGGTGAGCATTAAGTTGTTGCCAGCAGAAGCTCGGACGATGCCCCTCTCCAGAAAGTTGTCACAGGTAGACACAGAGTCAGGCCAGGTGTAGCTTCTAGGAAGAGAAAACAGAGAGAACAAAGTTAAAAGCTGAAATAACAGCAAATAATACAAAATTGAAGAGTAGTGTGAGAAAGTAGCGAAGAGGGTGAAAGTGGTCATTATGTCCTCCAGCAGTCTAAGCCTATAGCAGCATAACTACAGAGATAGCTCAGGATAACCTAAGCCACTCTAACTATAAGCTTTATCAAAAAGGAAAGTTTTAAGCCTAGCCTTAAAAGTAGACAGGGTGTCCGCCTCACGGATTAAAACTGGGAGCTGGTTCCACAGGAGAGGAGCCTGATAACTAAAGGATCTGCCTCCCATTCTACTTCTAGAGACTTTAGGAACCACCAGTAAACCTGCAGTCTGAGAACGAAGTGCTCTGTTAGGAACATATGAACATATGAGGAGGAGAATTTTAAATTCTATTCTGGATTTAACAGGGAGCCAATGAAGGGAAGCTAAAGTAGGGGAAATATGATCTCTCTTTTTCATTTTCATCAGAACTCTTGCTGCAGCATTTTGAATCAGCTGAAGGCTTTTAACTGCATTTTGTGGACATCCTGATAGTAAAGAATTACAATAGTCCAGCCTTGAAGTAACAAATGCCACTGTGACCACTGTGCAGGACTTGTATATGTCATTCCCAAGATGAATTGACGCTGTATTGGCCGCAAAAGGAGGCCCTACACCATACTAAGAAATTATTGTGGTCTAAAACCAGGTGTTTCAGTTTCATTGTCCAACCTCTGTATGTACATATAGAGCTTATCTAAATATTCTAGGGTTGCTGCAACTCAGCATCAAAAATTTTGGTCTACACAAATTTCTATCTATTTTTTTATATTCCTTAAACTTTTTAGCAAAAGTTTCAACAGATCTGTTTTATTATTATTTTGCACCATTGTATGACATATGTACACCACATATGTTTGTCAAGTTTGCTACCTGTCATTGGTGGGCTCTTAACTCCAGTTTTAAAACAAAAATGGCAGATGAAGCATCTGCTTCGCTGTCAGAAAAAAATTCTTAGTAAAATCACAGCAGCACAAGTGTCATGCATGATGAGCAGCAGAAGAGATTATATCCAAGAGATAATGCCTAGCTGATAGAAAAAACAAAGTAACTGTAACCTTTTTTAAAGCTGCTGAATGCATAGTATGACGTTGAACAGTTTGTATGTCTTCTTTTGGTTCTGAATAATTGCTTATGAAATCAGAAGTCTAGAGCAGAAGTCTAGAGCACGGGTGTCCAAACTTCAAAGTCATCAAGTCAAAAGTACTTGTGGACCAAAAATAGATATTTAAAAAAAATTTCATATCACAAGAAACAGATTTTTTTTAGCAATGTTTTAATAAAAAACATAACATACTCTGTTTTGTAGTAAAGGAATATGTAATGATTGCAGATCCAAAATAAAAAAAATGTATTGCAGATTTGTCTTATTAAAAGACAGATATCTACATTGAAAATTTGGAATTGATAAAAAAAAATGAAAAAAGAAGTTTAGTCGATTTTCAGCAATAAGAACAAGATTTGGGTCACCTTTTGAGTCGCATTTGTTGTATTTAGCCAGGTTTAATAAATTAAGTCACTTGATATTTATCATGAAATTACAGTGAAAAAAGTGTGATTATTAAAGATAAATGCTATGTTATGCCTTATATGTTCCTTTGTAGGAAGATTTTAATTGTTGTCGATTTTAACTCGTCGTCTCCCGGATAAAGCAGAAGACAACAAGTACGAATTATGTTGTCCTAATTAAAAATTAAATATCTCCATCTGCATCAACAGCATGTGCAAACAGGAAAAATTTGTACCATTCTTGAATTAGGGTGGGGGACAACACAAAATTTGTCCCGGGGCCACAAATGGCCCCCAGGCCGCACTCTAGATACCCTTGATTTAGATCCATGTTTGCTTGATTAGCATTTTCTGACATTTGTTACCATGCAGACTTTGCAGTTGACCAAATTAATTAAACATTATCACATTTTATTCACATTTAAATTAGTAGATAATGTTAACATTAATAGAATCAAATTAAGCAGGCGAATCATGAGTATCACATACAGCTAGTTTATACAAGTCATTTCTAAGCCAGAGTCCCTTTTGTAACTCTTTAAGTAAAGGGCCTTATAGAAATATATTCTTATTTGTTGCTCTCTTCCGGTCTAATGTCATCACATTTAACATTCTGAATACTGTGAATCTTATTTATTTCCTGGTGTGGACATGTTACACATATTTTTCATATTTGAAAGTGAAGATCTTTGTTTACATTTTATTTTATGGTGTGCAATAAATGTAAATGTGTATTGTAAAAAACTACAATAATATAAAATTGCTTTTTTTGAAGAATTTTGTATTCAGAGTTAAAGTCTGGATGATACAAAGCTCAGTCCAGATTCAAGCACTGTAGCTTATGATTGCGTGCTGTTCTTTACAAAAGAATATGTTCATTAGGGGAAGAAGATCAAATGTGTTTAAAGCAGAGGTACAATAAACACAAAGACAATAAAACAAAGAAAGTTATGAACACTAATAGAACGTGAAATGTGTTGCTGTGATTCTTCTAATATGGCTGTGTGTTGTGTGCAACAATATTATTTTGGTGTGCAGACAAAAGCTCCACATCTCTTGAAATCAAATCCCCCTCCCACCCAAGCACACAGATGCCCAGGACTATCTCTCTTACCCTCATCTCTCAACAGCTTTTGAGAGGTCTAAGTATAAAATAGCGAGGTGCACTAACAGTATCTGTCCATTGCAGGATACGTATAGAGGGTACGTGGAAAGGCTCAGGTAAGAACTTGCATCAATCTGTCACTCGCTTCCCTCCAGGTGATAAGAGAAATTCCAACAGAGAGATAACGCTGGACATTCAACTTAATTCTGAAGGAAGAACTTTTCATCAGTGGGTCACATATTAGCTTTCACAAAACGCAGACTGTGAGCTCAATTTTTTTTCTTCCTTTTCCTTTTGCTCACATTGCTCAGTGCAGGTACGAGGATGACACTATGAACCCATGTGCTTAAAATTCCAAGGCAGGCTTGAAAACTAGTCTTATTCTTTTATCATTTTCTATCACCATGTTTCCTCTCTTGAAATAAACTTGTTAGATAACACAGTGACCATGGTGGTATGTGTTGAACTCAAATATGAAAAACTGTGTAAAAAGGTAAAGGTTCACCAAATCTTCCCAAAGCCTCTTCATCTGTGTGTCCTGCATTTAACCAGACATTTTCAGACACAAGTTGCTTTCTTTGTCATTTTTGTGGGAAGAAAATTGTGCATAACTACAAATAAAACCATTTCATGTTGCAAGCTGCTGGATCTGGTTGGTTGGTTAATGACTCATTTATATGAACATAAATTGGTTTGGTCAAAGTTTAACATGGGTTTGCAGCAAACAAATTTATTTGTATAGCACATTTCAGTAAAAAGACAACTCAATGTGCTTTACACAATGAAAACATCCATTCAACGGTCTTCCATGCAAGATCGCGGAGGGCTGTTGCCTATCGGCAGTGGTCATAGGACGAGAGGTGGGATAAACCCTGGAGAGTTCGCCAGTTCATCACAGGACTGATGAAAACCTAAGAAAGAAAAAAAGACATAACCAAAGTACATGGCAGTGGCATAATAAAGGAAAGTCCAGAAAAGTTGGCCTAAAGACTAAATTTTAACATGAATCAGCTTACAGTTTAAATAGAACAGTCATGTTCATCAAATTAGAATATCTATCCCAATGAGGCTTGCTTGTTAGATGAACCGTACTTTTTAAAAATAACAACCTTTAAGCAGGTAACATACAATACTTTTAATTAGGCCCACATTTCTGTATTACAATGTTTTTTTAATGGTGGGATGCAAAATTGTAATCTTAAATGTGCTGTAGGCTGAAAAACAGCATAATCAACAGAAATAAAGGCTTTAAGATATCAATGTGTAATCAGTGTGTAATTAATCTATTAAATGTCTTTCACTTAGTGATAGATATACAGAAATAAATCAGCTTTTCAAAATATTCTAATTGTTGCCACAGTGTTGCCACAGATATTAATTGGGTTTACACTTGCACTTTGAGTCAGTCTAATACACGAATATAGTTTGATCTAAGCCATTTTGTTGTAGCTCTGGCTTTATATTTAGGTTTGTTGCCCTGTTGGAAGGAGAATCTTTTCTCCAGCTGTATGTCTTTTGCTGTATTCGGCTCCATCTACCTTCCTATTGACTCTGATCTGCTTCCCTGTCCCTGCCTAAGAAAAGCATCCTTCAGCATGATGCAGCCAGTCGGTTTAGGTGGACAGCTGCAGTATGTCTCCATAGGTTTGCTATTGCACCAACTATTTCCATTTGTGGATGTTTTACTGAACAGTGCTTCATGATACGTCCAAAGCTTGATACATTGTTTTACATCCTTATCCTACTGTATATTTTTCCACAACTTTATCGCTGATATTTCAGGTCTTCTTTGTTCTCCATGATGTTGTTTGTTTCTGTAATGTTAACTAAGACGCCTGTTTTGTCCTTCACATAGTTGTACTTATACAGAGATTCAGTACATACTGGTGGGCTGACTGGGTTACTTGTGAATGCAGGGGATTGTGTTGGATTTTATTGGGGGGGTATCAGAGTACAGTGTTTGACAGTACACTGTTTCATTTTTTTTATCTGGAAAACAATTTGAAAACGTCCTGTCATTCTCTTTCCACCTAACGGTTATGGGCTAATTGTGTTGCTCAATCACATAAAATTCTACTTTTGTGACTGCAACAGAGCAAATGGGTATGAATAGTTTTGGGGACGAATTTTGGAATTTATGTTGCTTTACACATACTAGGAAAGTGAACGTCAAAAAATAAATTGATAAAAATTAATACTCATGTAAATTAAACTGCACATTCATCCTTGTGCATGTGGGAACATCCCTAAAGTAAAATAAGTATGTAAGAAATCACTGATTACTGTGATGAGCAGGAAGACACACCACTTCATACAGAGACGATTGATTAGCTTTGTGGAAGAACATTACAGCAATAACCCTTACTCAGCTGGGTTGGTGTGTGAGTGCTAGTCTAGCTGTTTTCTTTTTTAGAAAGATCATACAGATCAATACAACATGGCACATTTTGAAGACCCCTACACCATACCCTGGGACATGGGAGGCAAGAGTGGAATCCACTTAATGCAGCACCTCTACTCTCTTTTTGCTGATTGGAAAGGGGGGAGGGGTGATGATGATGATTACATTGGCCCAGCCCCATATCCTTGCTTCAATGCAAGATTTTTTTGTTGGTTTGTTTTATTTTTTTTTTTTATATAAACTTTTACTCTGCACTTGTCTCTCAGGTTTTCCCAGCTGCAATTTATTGTCGCAGCAAGTCACACAATAAATATAAATCTTGACCGGGAATTGTAACTGCTGGTTTTTGTTAGTTTTCTTGCAGAATTCCAGCAGCCAAGATGTCCTCCAGCAAACAAAGACTTTGGCAGGTGGGGAGGTAAGATAAGCAATTAAAAGTGAATCACTCTATGTTGCTTCAGACACAGGGAAAGCAACGACTGTGTGTGTCCCCAACCCCCACCCACTAAACCAATAAATAAACTGGTGTTTTGACCTTTTGTGAATGTATTAATTTATATGCATTGGCCCCAAAAGCTCATCAAATGTTTAAAAACATTTAAGTTTTTCATTTAAAGAGTGTGACAGAACACTATTGATGCTTAATTTAATTCGCTCAAAATGTTTCATGCATTCATTCTCATATTTGACAGTTTGCATTTTGTAACAGAATATAGCATGTGTGTTTAAAGTCCATTGTCAGTCACTGAAAAACAAAGAATGAATTATGCGATCAGTGAACAAAAGGAGAGAGCAATTAGAAACCCATAATGTTACTTGGGGGCTGAAAGAAGAAGCGGTGGGGTAATTCTATTTCATTGGGGTCAGCACAGCTACAGAGGCCCTGCTAATATATTGCTTTATCTTTCAACTGTGTTGAAAACAGCTGTTTGGGGCTGTAGTAGATAATTCAAGTCAGGGTTCTTTGGTTTACGTGGGCAAGCAAGGAGACAATGGAGACCCATCGATTGGAAGAGAGCTTGACATCCTGGCTTCTTGTCAGCTGAATAAAAAGACCATTACTCCTTCAGCTCTGCCTTGATATACACCCTCAGCAAGAAAGAATCAGGACTTTTTACTCCACTCCCATCAACCCATATCTTTTTTCTCTTTCTTTCGTTTTTGTGTCCTTTTACTTCAGTTTGTCCCATAATCATTGCAATCTTTTTTACATTACCAGCCTGTGTTTGTGAAACAATAGAGGGAGGCTAATAACTTTTCCCAGAGCAGCAGCTTTTTTCGCCACCAGGAAGAAAGGGGAAGGCCTGGGATGATAAAAGGGCAATGGCCATGGTCAAAGGTCAGCCACAGTGATCTTATTGTTGTTCCTTTTGATGCTTTTAAAAAGACTATTCTATTTCAGTACCCTAGGATGGAATTCAACCTATTTCTCTAGGAGGTTTCAAATAAATGTTTGAGCCTAATCGATATGTATATATATTTACAACAAATAATGTTATAGCATAATTTGATACTAAAAGTTGGCAAGTTTGAACTAAAGGTAATTCAAAATACTTTATTAATCTAATCTCAAAAGGAAATTAAATTTTGTTGTAGCTCATATTATGCAGGTTTCTTCAAAGAGCCATTGTAGATGCTGATGGCTGTGGGCAGGAAGGATCTCCTGCAGCGGTCTGTCTTACAGCAGATCTGAAGAAGCCTCTGACTGAAGACACTCTGTTGTTGTATGACAGCCTCATGAATATGATGCTCAGAGTTCTCCATAATGTTCTTCACTTTATGGAGAATCCAGAGGACTCCCCAGAAAAGAGCTGGCCTTCTTTATCTTGTTGAGCTTTTTTAAGTCCCTGGCTTTGATGCTGCTACCCCAGCAGATGATGGCAGAAGAGATCACACTCTCCGCAACAGAAGATATGCAGCATCCTGCTGCAAAGACTGAATGACCTAAGCTTCATCAAGAAGTACAGTCTGCTTTGTCACTTATTAAAGACAGTTTCACAATTGCATCTCTGCTGTAGTCTGTTGCCAGGTAAACAGCAAGGTATTAATACTCCTCCACCATCTCCACTTCTTCTTCTTCAGGTTTTGTGTATTTAAAATTAAGTCAGAGGAAGCACAAAGGCTCTAAATAAGCAAGTTAAAAATAAACTTTCCAGATATCTTAGAAAATACAGTTTAGTTTTAAGTTGCTTCTTTACAGCATATCTGTGGATCATCCAGGCTGAAAGAGAGCGAGAGAGAGGAAGACGTTCCCCAGAGAGCAGGATGGCAGAATGTATTAGAGCACAGCTGTGGTTTTTTATCATTTTGAGCTTGTAAACTTTGTCTCTAAGGGAAAATGTTGGATTTGAAAATGTTAATAGCCTTTAAGAAATGTTTAAAGGTAAGAACCTTGTTTTTTTTCATGGGAATACGTGGAGATAAGACTGCTGTGCAAATTTACAAGATGTCAGCGGCTATTTAAATCCCTTAATTGTTTTATCTTTGTATTAAATTAGTACAACCATACTTTACAGCTACTGCTCCTTCCCACACACGATGTGACATCACCCCTTTTCCTAATGTGATTCATTCATAATGTACCACAGCAGGAATTTCGTTCTTTTATCTTATAGTTGAAAATAAAGATGAATCAACTTTAATCAAAACTGGTAGGTTAAGGCTTTACAAAAAAACAAGATCGGAAATTGGCTACAAATTCCTAGCATATCTATAATAACATAGCATTAATACATTTTTACATAACATGAAACTCCAAATGGAAATTTCTGAGGTTCTGCATTTTAGGTTTTTGCTTTTGTTATCGTATTCCTCACATAAAAAACTCATGGGATAATTTGCTACTCAATGAATTCCAAAAGGAGTCCTAATAATGTTTGCCATTAGGAAATGTGTAATTTAATGGTTAATTGTTTGATCCTGAAGACATATCCTTCTATCTCAGAAAGAGTGAAAGAAACCACAGCATGAGACCTCTGGTTGGATACATAACACGGATATGACTCTCATCCACACTCCTTCCCTCTTCCTCACCAATTTGATTAATACATTCCAATTTTCTGTGAGATAGTGTTCTTGCAAAGAAGAGATCTATTTCGCCCTGAAGATCGAAAGCTAGAATTCGCAGCATAATTGATGACCTCCTGGGACAAACGCTCTCATATTTATCACTACCTGACCTTTCCTTCTATCTCATCCATCATAAATTAAAGTTGTACAGCGGTGGTGTGGCCCTCTCTCCTCTCCTAGCATAACCTTTTGTCCAGAGGTCCCTTCCTTTGCTTCATTTGGAGCTGTTGGAAGGAGCAGCTTTAAAACCTGCAGTTCAGCACCTCTGCTGTTCGGGGCAGATGGTCATCACTGAAAGCATCTGTCAAATTCAGGCCCCCTCACTAGTGGCCAACCTGCATCTTCTCCCTCCCTTCATTTTTCTTTAACATTTCTTTTCTCTTTTTTTTATTGAGTTTTCCATATTATTTCACACTTACTTCACACTTTTTACAGATCTCTTCTGCCAATAGCCATTTCCCTGATGATTTGCTCATGTTTATGGTCATTGTAGAACAATGATAGAACAAAAAAAAAAACAATGCTATATAGCAGAATCGAAATGAAATTCTTCTAAAACAGCTTCCCATTAAACTCTATATTATCAAGTATATTTCACGACAATTTTAAAATCCCATAGCATGTATAGTAAAATGTATGATTTATGTACATGGCTAGGCTGTAAGAGGCAACTGATTTTATTGCACATCAGTATCTATCTCTGGAGCTTTCAATCACTGCTAGTTTAGTTTACAGCTATGTTTCTATGTACCAGGAGTTATAAATGCATATCCATTCTCCATCATAAGAGCTCCCCCATATCTTCCCCTTACTAAAGGCTCCCTTTTAATATTGATGAGAAGAGAAGCATTAATGTTAAAACTTTGCTTTGGGGCCAAGCCCTTATGACTCCACCATCATGACTAACAGAAAGTAATGGAATAACCTAGTATTCGCGCCATATTACCTGCCTGAAATTCAAAAATCTCATGTGGGATCAGGTCCGTAATCATGGGCAAATATTGCTGCCAATGATGTTTTTTATGAATCTGACCCAAATTAATATTAAAACGTACACTTTAACAATATTGTCTTTAACAATTATTTTTCAAGAATCTAATCAAATAAAACCATCTTATGCAAAATAATCTAAAACCTTTGTAACCAGCAAACATTTTACATTTAATTCTCACAATAAAGCTCCTGATCTCCATAAATGAAAACAAATACAGAAGTCTTGCAAAGCGCCTGTTTAAGAAAGCAACAGAAAGCGAGGGTGATTCATATGTTTATACATTGTCATTCAGTGCATGACTACCCAGCACTCCCACCAGAGGCAGTCTACAAGTGACCCCTGAAAAGAGAGGGTCAGGGAGTAGGTCGTGTGGAATGGCCCGGCTGTTGGCTCTGACACTCTCTGACAGCTTTAAGTAGATCTCTTTTTAGCCATTTGGAGTGTCTAGGGGGAGCCAGATAGAGAGCAGCATGAACAAGAGCAGAGCACAACTCCCTTCTTCAAGTGAAGATGGGATGAGGAACTAAAGCTGAATCCTTAATCTTTAATATTTCATTACTCCACTTATCATCATTATCATTGAAGCGATTCTTAGAAGATGCAAAGCAACACAACTGTTCTATTAGGATGTCTCAAGATTATTCGTGAGGTTTACCAATGTGATTTCAGATAGACATCTTTTTACTGTAAATGTGACAAGATCTCATTTTTGACTTTTAAAATGTCATTTCCCTTGGTTGCATTTCTCCTAATGCCTGCTAATGTCCACTGTTAAACTATGGCATGCTTCTAGTCCTAAATAATACAGAGCATCCAAACAGAGGGCAAGTGTAGCACCAGCAGTTAATTTAAAAAGCTTATTTCAAAAATGTTACTTGGTAGGTCATATATTCTTTGAGAAAATGGCAAAAAATGTATGCTAGTCGGTGAAGAAAACACAGGACTTTCAAATGAACGCAAAGTCAAACAATGAACACGTTACGACATTGTTTATCACCTTCATAGCTTAGCCCTACCATATTCTAGCAGAAAAGATTGAAATTGTCCAAACTTTAAAATTTTGACCCCAACTAAATAATTGGACAGTCAGTAGATGAATTTTCTCAGGGTTTCAGTCTTGTAACTTTGACTATCTTTTGTGCTGTTCGACTATTTTTGTTGTAGACTGACTTCTTAATTCTGTGACCGGGAGGAACGCAGCTCATACCTGCTAAGGGAGGAACACAATTGATCCAGGCAGTGCAAAAGACTCAGGTATAACTCAAGGACACTCTGATAATATGTGCTGAAACAGAATTCAAAAATCATGTAGTATGCATGAATAGTTGTAACACTATCAAGAAATGAGACTTTCAGTGTTAATTTTGATAACAGGAAATATACTGAACTATTACAATAGCTTCCAGTGTATAAGTATTCTGTTTTGAGTTCTGCTCACCAGTGTGTTAGAATTTATGCCGAAAGGCTGCAGTTAGAAGCAATATTTGCACGACAAAGCCTGCAGTATCTGTACCCATAGGATTTTAGTCCAATACTCATTATCTTTCAGTGTGTAAAGCATTTTTGTGAGTCCACTGATCCAGCAGGCCATAGATAAGCATTATAGATTCTAATTTGAAGTCTTGTCACTGCTTTCCTTGTCTAGAATTGTAAGTGCAAGGGCTGCCATCTGCTTGCAATAATGAGCCTGACAACACTGGTAAATGTGCTTTTTACAATCATAATGGCTGGCGTATTGATCTTAATGGACGCAGCGACGGCTTGTTCTATCAGTCAGAGGAAACAGTGGGACACAGCAAGCAACAACACTCTGCATCTAACAGATTAGCTGCTCTCAGGCAGCCCTCACGGTCACTTCATTGATATCATTAAGTCACCATATGTTTTGCTAATTTACCACAGTTTTCAGATGCCGTGCATAATAAGACACACTCACCGTAAACCCACTTCTGACACTGTGACAGACCGTAAAGAATCTCATTCTCTCTTCCTTCTTTCCTATAATTGTGTGTGTAGGTGTGTGTATATAAGTGGATATATTTTGACTTATATGGAAAGAAGCAGTTCATTTTTCTCTGTACATTTTTTACCGTGCTGGATGATATACGTATTTGTCTGCCTGTTATTGGCAAACATAAAAGGCAGTGCCGATAAAAAAGCAAAAAATTATTCTTTGTTTGTTGTGATGAGTTCAAACTAGACTTTTAAACCATATGGAGGACTGGTGTTAATGCAGTTTCTAATCGAGTAAGGCGGCTGTGATTGTACATCTTTAGCATACACCCATTTGTAAGCTCCAGTTTGTCTGAAGTCGTGGGAAAAGATTCATCACAAAGTCTCATTTGTAACATCATTGACACTGCAATAATGATCCGTTGGCAGTACAGAGTAATGGGTGGCTCTGACCTTTCACCCCAACCAATGAACACATTTAGTTTAAGCCTGGCCCTCAGTGATTTATTTCTGACAGTATTACAGCTTCTGAAGTCGTAGAGCCAGACACATAGCACACTGAATAGGACAATTATTAACTAGACGGGACATGGTTCGCTTTCACTCTCCGTCAACCCTTTGAAGGTATCTAAAATTCATTCACTTTCCAGATTGCTGCTGGTTTATGGAGAGAAACTAATGGAACTTAGCTTACTGTAGGCCAAAAATTTGCTCTCAGTTAGATGTTAATAGGTTTTTTTTTATTTTATTTCAGGATAACACATGCACCTTTGCTTGAGAAATTAGCTTTTCTCAAGATGCTTTTTGTTAAACACCAATAGGCAGATGTAAAAGGGACACATTCAGAATTAGGAACATTTTTTGATGAATACTCTTTCACTTCTTATGATGATGTTAATCATTATAGTTATTTTATTATGAATGTTATTGGAGAGAAATCAGTGGATTCTGTAGATTTGCCATGTGATTTCACAAGTGTTTCATATTCATACAAAAGCCAGGATAATCACATTTCTTACTGCCTACATTAGGTGCATTTTGTGATTTTTTTTAAGGAAGATGAAATAGCGATACAGTAAATACAATATGAATGGAAAGGTTAAGATACTACCATTAAAACAAGATCAGGTGACAGCAGCACTGTGCCTCATATGCCTTGATGCAAACACAAACAGAAGGCAGTGAAAGTAAAGCATGATATAGTTCAGCCATAAAGATTACCAATTCTTAAATGGGGATTAATGCAAGTAAGCTAACTTTTTAGCTTGATGTTTGTGGCCTTCATAATGGTCTAGAATATTTAATTTGTTGCCAGCTCTTCAGCCTTAGACTACAGTGATTGTAACTGACTTTTGCAATGCTCAACTGAATGGCCAAAATTATAATTTAGGGCTTGATGCCTAAAAACAATAGACGTCTGTTTTGTAAATCCAGCAGATTAACAAAGACCCAATTTCCTGTAATCCTCTACAATAAGAGCTTATACATATAAACAGTTCTTTAGACCCATAGTAACATATTCTAAAGGTTAATATAGCTTACCCAACCCTCTCCTCTTATAAATGTACAACAGGCTGAATGTTTAGTTTATTTTGTGTTCAGGTAGCAGACTACAATTTGTCTGTGACATTATTTAATAAAGAGCTGTTGTTAACTTTGGTCCTCTTTACTTGCAAAAACTCTGAAAAGGGTCGTATTGCTTGCTCACTATGAATAAGGCTCTACAGACAGAAATCAGGTAGTTGCATTTTTTTTTGTTTAATATTCAGAACGTGTTTCCAGCAGTAAAAATTAAAGCTCCTATAAAATTTATTTTTTCCGTTGGTACTTGGTATATTACATTGTAATTATTCTCACTGTATCAAAAAGTTTTGCAATTGTAGAGGTTATTCTATGTTTTATTTATTTTATTTTATTTATTTATAATTTTATCTCTTTTCTTAACGCCAGGAAGACATTGTCTGTGTCACATTCTCAAAACAACACACTTAAAACAGATGTAAAAATTTAACATAACATTTATGCAGCAAGAAAACAAAGCAATGCTATTGGTTCCACTGCAATAACTTCAACTTTCATATTTTTAACACATTTAAACTAACTACAAATAACTAACTAATGATTATATGATAAATCATGATAAACCATAATAATTTTGCACAGTCATCATGATATATATATATATATATATATATATATATATTATATATATATATTTTTTTTTTTTTTTTGCATTGTGGCATTCCTAATATACAACTGGTTCAGTTAAATATTTTCACATACTGCTGTGGAAAACGTGTCACTACTAATGTCTCCATATCGAAATCTAAAACAAGCTGTCATTTAGCAGTCAATTTACGCGTTGTATATGTTGGCTGTGTTTTTCAGGAAGGCAATGAAAAGTACAGAGAGAAAATAAAGATTCAAAGAACAAAAATGGATAAAGTTTAAAAGAGAAAGAACAGAGGATGGACTTGAGCTTCCATAAACACATCAACACATCTATCACCCTGGGCCTCCTGTAAGGGCCATTGGGTCACCAATGTGTTTGCACCAGCCCCATCACTCACTCAGAGTCGACAGGCTGCCTATTCCCAACCAACCACAGTCTGCTTTTCCAATTCAGTCAACAAAGCCCAGGCCCTGGCACTGTCTGTTTAGCTAGAGGGGAAAACTGTCAGGAAAAGTAAGACAAATGGGCTGCCCTGATTGACTATTTCCTTAGATACTGAATCAATGGGCTTATTATCACCAGCAATTACAGTACTAATACAAACAGATGCTTGGGGGAAGACATCTGCTTAGAGAGATGAGACAACTAGATTTCCAGTCGATAGAGTGAAGAAAGCTCTTCATTCTGTAATCCTCAGCAGGGGTATTTGTGTAAATGTGAGACCTAGAAGTGCACATAAACACATGGAAGCGGACGCAACAAATAATGATTTAACATATATTTATTGCCACTAGAAAAGCAATTTAAAATAGTGCATTACAGCAGAAAGGTTAACGCAAAAAAACTTCTTTAAAAAAAGAATGACTACATGAAACAGTGTGAAATGTAAAACTTGAATGCACTCATTCATCATTAGTTTTTTCATAAATACATATGAATATTTTTTTATGTTGAATATGTTCTTTAAAATGAAAATTGTTTAAAAGACTTCTCCTTTTTTTTACCTAACTTTCCCAGATGACTTCTCTACGTTAGACCAGGATACCAAAACATGGCCGCCATGTTACGCCTTGTTGAAAGAGAATAAAAAAGCGACCTGCTCCGCTTCACTTCCTTATTATGATGTGATTCAGTCCACAGATCTCAACACTGAGCCCCAACAGAGACACAATCATTTTTAACACTTTTCTCTCGCTTCCATTATCTGTCCCCAACAATGGCTGCAACCCAACACCTCTCCTCCCATAGCTCTGATGGTGGAACCGGTCTATGGAGTTTCTGAGGGGAGTGAGGCATATCATTGCAGCTCAGGCCACGCAAACAGCAAGAGGGCCCCATTCAGAATGGGCTCTGATGGACGTGGTGCCACTTGAAGAGGACATGCCTGACTTGCCTGTCTCTGACAACCGTCTGTGTTTGCCAGGTGAAGCATTTAGGGGCTGTGCAGTCGTTTTTGTCACGGTCTGCTCCGTTACCGTTTCCCCGCTGCAGGGCCTTTGCTGTGTACCACCATGGCTAGCTCCTCGTTCGCTAGCTCCACGCCTGAGCAGGTAGCCTCAGGAAGGTAGCCGTGCATAAAGGTCCATCCCCATTCTTTCTTTCTGTGCTGTTTCTCACATTTAATTATCTGATTTCTTCTCCTTCTGTGGCTGAGAGGAGACAGGAATTGCTCCCTACGCCTTCTTGCCATGGAGAGCTGTTGATTGTTCTCACGAAAGCCCACAGTGGAGTGAATGAAAGGGCACCTTCTTGTTTCACATCACATATTAGACTGCTGCATGCTGGCCCAAGTGTTCGTGAGCACTGGACCCTTGTTTGGAGTCAATGAGGAGAGCATTTCAGCCATGTCACCCAAGAATCTCAAAGAATGGGAGGAAATCTTTATTTAAGATCCGCTGCTCTGAAAACCAGCCCTTTTTTCCTCCTTTCGCTCTATTGATTGAGCTGGACTTTGAGCCAAGATTCTGTTCTTTAAGAAATTGGATGTCTTCTCTATTCACATTTCTCTACGCCATGCTTGATGACATGAAAATACTGACTTTTATTAGTTTACCTTTGTGGTATTGGATAGTATTGCTAAGAGAGCACAAATAATCAGCATACCCATGTCATTTTTAATGTACAAGGAATACGTACAACATTATCAGGTAGTAGGTACTGCACAAGTGGGAGATGCCTTTTGTACTGTGACAAGAAGAAGAAAATCGAAAAACATCAACTACTATTCACATTTCAGATATTAGGACTAATTTTTTTTTATGTGTCCTGTGGCAGCATTTCAGCCATACCCTATAGAGAAGCTGGTTGCCTAGATGTGCCATGGCAGATTTGCTCTACAAAAAGGACATCTCCAGACGGAATCCTAAAATCCTAAATCCTAAATGTGTGATTGACTTTAAGCCAATCATACAATTAGAGTTGGTGTATGTTAGCGATTTTGTCACCTGAAGGTGCACAGTTGTGTGGTGAGAACGATAGAAGGCATGTAGCACCCAGGAGCACCAAAGCACAGGTGGACTCCACTACTGACCATTATTTTGATTGAAAATAATTCATCAAAGGGAAAAAAGTGCAATCTTGTTCCTGTGGTCACCTTACTTTAATAAATAAATGTAGACTATTATTATGAAGAAACTCCTTTAAGCTCAAAACCCAGTATGTATAAGGCTTATGTTAAAGTATATAAGGAAGTCGCTCTTCAGTTGAGAAAGATGTCTTCAAACTGCTCAACACTTGGTTACATCTGCACTGAAGGTGTGTCAGTCACTTGTAATTTGTTTGGTGTGGTGGTATTTTGGATACTTGGTGAGAAAAAAGATACGGTGATAGAGTGACAGACAAAATATGAATAATGTGGAACCACTGTGATAGTACTGTGACTTACTGTGAGCTGCAAATGACGCTAAAGCATCTGAAGATCCAAGCATCTGCTTCATAACAGCACTAGTCTAATGGGCAATTTCTCTGTTTTCTTAATGACTCTGGACTGGATTTAATTATCCTTAGTTATCCTTTGGGATCACATTAGAATAAGAAAGGCAGATCTGTAAATTAATATTTTACACATATATTTTGAAATCACAGTTTGTGAACAATTTACCATATTTGTACAAAAAAAATTGTTTTCACAGAAATATTGTTAAAATCAATAATATGGGTATCTTCCCTTCGTAATTCTTAGTACTGTCTCTTTTAGACATACTGTCGCCTTTAATATTTCCTCAGAACTGAAGCTGTACGAACTAGCGAGCCAGTAAATCAGATGAATAGGCCTCAAGGAAAATTAACCCCCTACTTATGTGGCGATTCCATTTGAAAATCACCTAATTATGTGATTATGTCATTAGGAATGGTGGGGACGGGGGCATTTCAAAAGCCCCTAGTGGGTTTGCCTGTGAAATAAAAGAAGCCAAAGGACCTTAAAGGTAATTAATCCATTTAACTCCCCAGCTCTAGCTCCACATGCCATAGCAGACAACACAGCAGTCCCACAGAACAAATCAAGGAAGGAAAGAATGCCACTGGATTGCTTTACAGGACTAATCCTTTGAGATATATATATATATATATACATACATACATACATGACAAACGTGCCATTCTTCTGAAGCATGAGGGGCAATGGGAAAGTCAGTTTCTCTATGTCCTTTTTTTCTCTGTGAGGTGGTTCATGTACTGTACAGGGAACATGGTAAACCAAGTGACCATACAAAGGTTAATAAAAACACGCTGATTGCAGAACAGCACTTATGATGTGTTATATGCTGGAAACTGGACTTCTCTTATCACCTTTGTAGACTGTCAGGAGGTAAATATATTAATTTGTCCGTGGAATTTGTTTTCAGTTTTCTCGTCAATGGTAATTTACACAATTAAACATTATTTTCAAACACCGATTCATTTTACATAAAGAATATAAAGGCACATGTTCAATAACCGCAAATTCTACACCCCTTTACACATTTATATTACAGACAGGGCATTCAAGTTCAGTGGACTTGGTGCAAATAAAAATGCGGAAGTTGTACACCCAGTTAGTTAGTGTTTGTGTGCATGTGTATGTTAGTTTGTGTTTGTGTTTGAGATTGTGAGTCTAAGTGTGAGTTTTGTGTTTCTGCCCCACTTCCGGACAATATTTCAAAGGTAGTGCAACATTCAAACACCAATAACAACTGCGTTCACATTTCTTCACATCTTACCCTATGTGGGAATACATTCTTATTTTCTTTCTCAGCCGCAAATAGAGGGACAGAATAAATCTAGCCTTGCCAGAGTGGTTTCTCATCACAACCAATCTAGATGGCCCAAATATTCTCTGCTAAAAGAGCCTTAAAATTAATTTGGTATGAGACTGAAGCTTTTGACGATAATGCAAAGGAAGAAGATTATGAATAAAGTGTTGTACATTGAAATAAAATAATAGGATGAGATTGATAGTCAGCCAGCTTCAAATCAAACACAGTCCAAAGGACCAGCCTGTCAGCAGTTACCTCTAGGACCAGAATATTTGCAATAGCAACTAGCACGTGAAGAAATGTTGATGTAAAAAAAAAAAGATATTAAAAAAGGTAATACCGAATGTTCTTCTTGCCCAGAGAATTGAGCCCCCCTTTGCAGTGGCATGTGTTATAAGAATGGAACTAGTACCACCATATATAGTAGTTACTTATATACAGAACATCCAGTCTTTTGAGTTTTTCATACCAGATTCCAGGATTGTGGATTGCACTAATGTAGAAAGATGGAACAGTTTTGAAGAAGTGGGAGGAGATGTTCCAAACCATTTCCATGCCTTTCCTTGGAGGTGTTTCTTATTCTTACTGGAGTTTTTCATGTATCAAGTGCAAGAAGTACTATTCATGTGCAACAAACCTCTAGTAAAACTCTGCCCCTCATGTGTTGTACAGGCTGTTATGAAAAAATAATGTGTTCAAATGTGCTGATGGGTTATTCAGAGTTACATGGTTACTGACCTCGGTTGGTTAAAGTTAAAATGATGTTCAATAAATAAAATGGATAGTTATGGAAAAAACCTTGCTTCAATTTTATATTTATTTATTTTTACTTCTATTTTTATGTTATTATTGCTTTTCATAAAAAAGAAAAATTCTATTTTGGGGTGCGGCACTGGTGGTGTAGGGGTTAAGTGTGCAACCATATATAGAGGCTATAGTCCTTGATGCGGTAGTCCCAGGTTCGAGTCCTGGACCCAGTGACCTTTGCCCAATCTCTCCCCCTCTCTCTGCCCCTCTTTCGTGTCTGCCTACTGTTGAAGAATGAAAAATAAAGGCCTCTAGTGTTAAAAAAATGTCATTAAAAAACATGCTTAAAGGTCAACTTCTTACAATATATGTTATTTATATTGCTTGTAAACATCTGTTAAGAGTCTTATCTGATGCTGCCGGTTCAACAGACCCACAAACACTCCTTTATTAAATAAATTCACACTTACCATTGCGTGAGTAAATTGTACTAAAACATAGAATAAAATCACTAGGAATAGGATGTCTCACAGTAAAAGTATTGGTCAGTATTTTCATTTCTACATAATACTTATACTGGTCTATTTTAATTGTACTTGGATTAAAACAATTTTACTTGGAATAATTTGCTACTGTAGGCATGCTGTTATGTACATACACTATGCTGCCAAAAGTATATGCTTGTCTGCCTTCACAGACATAAACTTGAGTGACATCCCTTTCTTAAGCCAGCGGGTTTAATATGAGGTTGGTCCACCCTTTGGAGCTATAACAACTTAAAATCTTGTGGTAAGGCTTTCCAAAAGACTTAAGAGTGTGTTTATGGGATTTTTTTGTTAATTCTTCCTGACGCAAATTTGTAAGTTTATACACTGATGCTGGAAGAGAAGGTCTGGCTCGCACCTTTTTCTCTAATTCATCCCAAAGGTAGAGTTTCAGGTTGAGGTCATGACTGTGCAGGCCAGTCAAGTTCTTCCACACCAAACTCACTCATTCATGTCTATCTGGACCTCGCTTTGTGTTCTGGTGCAGGGCAAAGTTGGAACAGGAAGGGGACCATCCCCAAACTGTTCCCACAAAGTTGGGGAGAATGGAATTATCAAAGGTATCTTTATATGGCGCAGCATTAAGTGGCTAATTCACTAGAACTAAGGGACCCAGCATGTGGAAAATAGCTCCATGTCATAACCTCTGCACCAAACGTTACATCCCACACAATGCAGATAGGCAACTGCTGTTCTCTCGGCAAAAGCTGAGAACACATCTGCACTGGTCTAAAGACCATTAGTTGTATGCTTTCAACCACTGCAAGCACCACCTCCTACATCTTGTGCTAACCTGGAGGCCACGTGAAGATTGGAGTTCTGTAGTTGTTGATACTGCAGAACCAATTGGCAACCTCCAAGCAATATGCACCTGCTGTCTGCTGAACTCACCCTGCGACTTAGTTGATGTCATTAGTAATCACTTTCACGTTGTTATAATACCACTAACATTTGACTGTGGAGTATTTAGTTGTAGGCAAATGTCACTGGACTTAGCTGACAGTTGGTATCCTATCATGATACCAAACTGGAATTCACTGAGGTCCTGAAAGCAACTTATCCTTTCACAAATGTTGGTAAAAGCCATCAGTATGTCTGAGTGCTTGACTTAGTACAACTGGGGCAATGGAAATGATTAATGCTCTTTGATTTAATATTTTAGATGGGTGAGTGATACCTTTGGTAATATTGTACATGTCTAGGTGACCACTGTAGTCCCTTGCACTTATACAGGAAAGAGGAACATACATACATTGCATGGATATTGAATAGACATAAAATTTAAATAACATGCATAGATATTCAATATTTAATCCTCTAAATTAAACTGCTTCTTGCTTTGCAGCTCAGTTAATTAAGGGGAACTGATTTATAGTAGAAAGGGAGACAACTGGGTTATGCCCAGTGATGAAATTGATATAAGATCCATAACAAACTACAAACAGTTATATGATTCCATTATTGATCTGATTTATGATACAGTTTGAAATAAAACTGTGCCTGATAAACTTTAATAGCACTAATAATATCTCGACGTAGGAGTGCCAAATGTGGACAGAGAGTGTAAGAAGTGGATGAAAAGTTCAAACTTGTTCAAACGTTCAAACATGCCAATACATGATTTGTTGACTCGCTTTTTTAAGATTGTTTTTGTTGTTGAATGCTCAGATTTTTTTCCCCTATTGTATAGACAAACCACTGTCCTTTGGCTATCCACTGGTGTGCACAGCAAAGTACTCCTAAAACATCTAGTGAAGCCAAGTTTCCAATGAAGCCCCCATCCTGTGTACTGTAATAACTCACCCTGCCTGTCCTTGTCAAACCACCTAGCCTGAAGATAAATATGTCATTCTTTATGGCCTCTATCAGGTACCTGAACAGATTCATTTGAGAATAAAAACAGGATTCTCTGGCCAAGTAAATCCATCAGAGTGATGAAGAGTCATTTAAAGTGAGTGCACCACTTTTGACATTTGACTTTATGTGTTTAATAATTCTGTCTGATGTGGTCCTAAATGTAAGTTCTGTGTTTTTTTTTTTTTTTTTTTTTGGGGGAGTGGTAGAAAGTGGACCTGGCTCATAGTCCAACTGAATAATGACATTACATTATCAGTTTTTAATGTGCAGGGAGGGGATAGTTGTGGGTCATATAAACAAGGATGATAAAAATGTGCCTCATCAAGTTAAAGTTTGGTCCATTGGTGTGCAATGATGAAGCACCCCACCACAGGCTCCAGCATATCTGCAGGTGCGTTTTAGTGCCAAACTCCAACAGATTGGCAGAACAGTGTGGTGTAGACCATTTGGCACCAAATCAGTTAACTTGCTGCTCCACAGGGAGACACTCCCTGACCTTATACCTCACATCATAGCAAAACATTTCTATCCTGGCAAATCACATATTATATTCCCAAATGCATTATGTCCTTCATTTATTTTGCAATAATAATAATAAAAATAAACAGAAATATATTGACATAATAAATATTTTCAAAGATAGGCATTACACTGCATTTTTACATTCACATTAGATAAACAAATCACAAAAATGTAAATAGGGGATATATCAAAAGGCTTTGTTAGGATTTTTTTGTTAGATTTGTCTAAATTAAAGCCAAATAAATTGTTGTGTTATGTAACAGCAAGTCTATTTGCATTTTTATGTTGAATTTATGTGAATATATGCTATGGACACTCAATATTTTTTGTATTTTTATTATGAATCTACTGGTCAATATTTTGGTTTGCTGTTTTTGTTTACATTTGAATCACACAACTTCTACTAACTTAGTATTTACACTAAAACAACTGCAGTCATTTCTACAGATGTCCTAAAACCACATATTAACAACAAAGTATCAAAACAGTTCATGCACATAAGCCTATTTGTATTATCAACGGAACAATATTTGTAAATTTGTTTGGTTCAAATTCATAGCACTAACTGATGGAAACACAACTAAAAAAACAGCAAAACGTTTTTGCTTTTGCTTTTGTTTTTTTGGTTATTTTTTTTTGCAAAGTCATGGTTATTTTATGCATTTGCTTGAGATGGACTGGAAAATAAATAGATGTTGAGAATGTGATTGGCTGGATGGCACCAAAGTAACAGACATTAAGATGAGCCTGCCCTGTGTTTTAAACTTACTTAGAAGACGGGGATTTTGTCAGTCTTAGCTCCACGGTGCTTTCCTCTAACCTGAGAGTTTCTCTTTATCACTAAATCGTTCTTGATATCTTTCTAGCTCTCTCTTTAACTCTTTTTTTTCACTCTTGTTCACCCTCCTGTCAGTTCTGGCCCTCTTTCAGTCTCCTCACCTACTCTCTAATACTCTGAAAACTACTCACTCTGCACCTCATTCTCTCCCCAAGCACTTTCACTAGCTTTTACGAAGAGTTTATAGTGACTGCTGGCCTGTAAAATGAATATATGAGAGAGAAAGAGCAGTTGAGAGCCAGTTTGAGAAAGAGAGGTGTTATATTCCTGACAGCAGGGTCCCCTATTATCTCTGTAATCTGGTGATAATTAGAATTAGTGCTTCGGCACCCCAGAGTGAGACTTTCAATTCCTCACAGTGTCTAAAAAGGACCTGAGGGTAGACCCCGAACACCCCCCCACCCCCAACCCACACACACACACACACTGCCCTGGATCCCTTTCTCTCATGGTGCCAGCAGTTATAAAAATATCAAAACTCTCACATGCCAGGCCCACCTTCAATCTCTAATTCTTTCCCTCATTGCCTGAGTCCAGTGGTCTAAAACCTACAGCTAAAGAGCCTCAAGTGGCTCTTTGGACTTTCTTTGACATTGGCTCTTAATAACTTTGGCTTAAAATGATAGGCTTAACTTTTTAGCTTTAGACAAAGCAACAAAGGCCAGATTTTGATTGCAATGAATTTCCATGACAGAATGTGACTACAAGTACTGGTATTTTGTTTTCTTTTTTAAATATTTTTCTAGGTTTATTCCTGACAGGTAAACTAGATTTTTTTAGATGGACTGAGGGCAAAAATGCCTATTTGGATTGCAAAGCTGGTAGACCCCTGTCCTGGTCCATAAACACATACACACCACATGCACGCACTCTTTACAGTCTCCCAGTTCACCCCTCTTTGTCACCCCTGGGCAGCGCACAGCTGCAGGTAACAGTGGGTCACTGGTATTTCTGCTGTGGAGTTCCGTCTTCAATGCCCATTAATCTGCTCCTAATTAGAAAGCTCAATAGACTCCTAAAATAGATGTTAGCTGTCTAATTATGCCATCAAGCTGCTAACTCACTGTTAGAGGGAACTGATATGACAAGACGGCAAGCAATGAAAACTCAAGGCTCAGCAGAAGAGGGCTGGGTGTTGTGCTGTCAGTTTCAAAATTTGTATTGCGGCTAGTGGTTCAGAATGGATAATCTGCTAAATATTATTTCAAACATTAAAATCATGTCACTATTGTGTACTGCCATGTAATAAGGTATACATTGTCATGTTTTGGTGTTTGCTATGGAAAATTGCTATAAATGAAATGTTCTGATTTTACAGAAAGAAGCTATTGCAGTTTATTAAGAGCCACCAAAATGGTGTGAAACAGGGCAAGTCCAGTTTTCTTTTTGTGTTTTTTTTTCTTTCTTCCTTTTTTTCTAGTATACCTCATGTGCAGCTTTTACATTTTTCTTTACAAATTACCACATCAAGATTTTTTTTTTCTGTGTCTTTGCGTAAATATTGCACGACCACCTGAGCAAAAGAAAAAATAGTGCCAAAAACATGTTGCAGTTGTATTTTTTCATTTTAGAGTTTGATCAATATATTATTGCACTATAACAATTTATTTTTCTTCTTGGCTGAATATAAAATGCTATACAAACAAAAAAAAATATATAGTTAATATATAATTATATATATATATATATATAGTTATATATACTATATTATATATATATATATAATATATATCTTATATGACATGTTATGGTTGTAATTTACTGTTTCTGAAACATTAGCTTTGTTTTAATTCAAACTCAACATGAAAACACTGAAAAAAACATGATCCATCCCAAAACTCTGGTCGATACATGAGGTGTGGTCGGTGGGTACAGGATTGGCCGCGGCTTTTAAACCAGTGTCGTCTGCCATGAAATGTTGTTTTGGTGTCAGTCACAGCCACTGTGACCCCTGCTGCCTCCACACAATGCCTCCAGTACCCCCCCAGCGCAGTGTGTAGCTTATTCAACGAGCCCCGACGTGCATTCCAGCCATTCACTTCCCCTGGAGACTCTCTTTTTCCCCTGTCTTTCCCTTTCTCTCTGTCATTTGGTCTTGCTTTCTTTCACTCAGGGTCTCTCGTCCTCAGTTTTCATTTTGTGGAAGGATTCAGAATGGAGCAGTACCCAACTTGGCAGACAATGAGAACCGAGCAAGCTTGAGACAAAATATGTGAAAAATATGGAATTCAATAAATGTGTCCTTTTATTTCTACTTTTTAAAATCCTATTAGTTAGATTTATGTTTTATGCAGATTAACGTTTGTAGATTAAGGACAGAAATAAACAAAAGTTATTAAGAATAATAATAGTGATAGTCATCTAACATTGGTGTGCACACCGTTACTGAAGTAAAGATTAAATCCATCTACACTCTAAAACATAAATTTTGGAGAGTCTTAAGAATTAGTCAATACAATTTTTAACATTTTAATCAATGATATTAGTTGGTAAACTACATGTTAAATAAAAGTTTAATTCAAACAACATTAACTTCTTTTTTTTTTTTTAATTATCCTACCTAAATATTTTGATTAGAATCTAACTAAAGATGTTGGTTCAGTCAAATGGTAGCTATTCTCAGCTATATGTTAGCTATTGGCTAACATATTATACTGGGTTGTGTCATAAATTAATATATCAACTATGTAAAAGACAAAACAGTTGTTGAGAAAGTCTATGTGTTAAAGCTAATTTTAACAGAACTATGGCTAAAGTCAAACGTGTTAGCAAAGAGAGCTTGAGGTTTGCATGCTATCTCAGAATAGTTTTAACTATTACAATAACATTTAATGCCTTAATCAGAAACCAGTTCTTATTTTATTTTCTTTTTAACATGGAGACAAATCAGATGACTTCATATAAGAAACAGATGCTTGTATGTTATGTGTTTGCGGCCCAGGAGGACCCAGCATAGGTGTCTGTTGTGATAGAGTGGATCCTCTACATCAGACCTGGGCATGTCACAACCCACAGGCCACATTCATATTTTGTGAAGATGCATGATGCTTTAGTTACATTTGTAAATTTAAATAGGCTGCTTATATTTTGAAAACAGCATTGCACTTTGAAAGCGACATCTTTCCTTGCCTGATACTTATATAATTACTGTCAAACAGCCCTCCAGTAGTGTACCATTGTAAGCAGGCTCTGTATCAGTTAACAGCAAGTTAGAAATCTCCCTCAGAAATCTCAGCCCATGCTAAAAAGAAAGAAAGATTAATACAGAATGTAAAGTTTTTAGTAAGGCATGGACTCAAGTATTCATTAAGAAAAGTCAAAGCGGTGTGCTCAGTTTGGGGAAATCAGCGCCAGAACTCTTCTTAGCACTTGAATTTAAATGATCAGACTAAACATACAATAAAATATAACATCTTTCCAACTTTTGACAAAGGTTTTGTAAAACATAATTATGTTGAATAAATATAATATTTCAGTTGTCAGGGGCTTTCACGCTTTAATTTTTAGCTGCAATGAGTAATACTTCCAGAGGAGGATAAAAGGAAACAAAATCATATTTACAATTTATCATTAAACATATTCTTGGAAAGACTATGTTCAGGAAAATGGCTTGGCTCTTAACAATAGTCACAGTTACTTATTAGGTCCTTTGGGAAAAAAAAAAAGCCCATCCCTGTTGACATGCATCTTCGTGAACTGTTGACTTTTCAGATGTTTTGTTCCTCTATTTGATTAATAATATAAATTGTTGCACTAAATTTAGTGATTTAACTTCCAACTGTTTGTTTTTGTCAGTGTATAAAAACGTAGGAACATTACAAATTACAAACAACTGTCACTCTATTTGCTGAAAGTGCCTTTAGACCTCAGCATATCAGCATAAGCCCAGCAATCATTTGCAGTTTGCAAAAAAAAAACTATCGTGCTTCAAAGCAACTCAAAATCTAATGCAATCAATACAAATCACGTTTGTAAAGAGGACCATTAAAGCAATTTTCAATGTCCGACAGTCAATCAATTTACATGTTTGAAGAATCAAGTCTTGACCTGAACCAATGTGTGTCCAGGGGAGAGCAGGTTACTATTGATTCACTCTGAGATGAGCATTATGTCTTGTATTTTTCTCTGTGGGTTGTGTATATTGTGGACACAAATTGACAAAATTGCTATTAAGGCAGGGTGGACAGTGCTTTCTTTATGTTGATTGTACATTAAAGCATTAAAACCTAAATGAATTGGTTAAGCACACAACAAGCTGAAGGATTTACTATATCTTAGTAGCAGGGTTTCAGGGATATCGTTAATCAAATACAGCTAATGGAGTGCACTAAACAAACATAAAGAACTAAAATAAAATTAGATGCCCAGGATTGTCTTTTTCATATATTTACAGCATGTACAAGCACTGTAAATTCCTCTTGTCGTGGGCTTTCGTACTTGCAATCTGTTACAAGGTTACTTTAAACAACGGTCATGAACAGAAATCAAAAACCTGTTACCCGCCGACTGTCTATTTGGAAGCCCACTTTCTCAGTCAGTCTTGCTGCATCTGTCTCTTGTGCTACTGTTTAGAGATCGATTGAGTCACCTTGGCTCGCTATTTGTAGCCTCACGGTTGGTGGGGTTATATGCGTGTGGGATTGAACGCTCCTGTGAGAGAGGGATGGTGGTGGTATGTGTGTGTGTCTGTGTGCATGTGTGTGTGTGTGTGTGTGTGCATGAATGTACAGGAGCAAGAGCGCACTGGGTGCAAAGAAAGCCATAGGGACCAGCATTAGCTACAGAGCCCTTTTTGCTCCTCTTTAAACTTGATCAAAGGCATTAGTAGTTGAAGCCCATTAAGCACGTCCCTCACAAGTGCAGCATAGGAACACAGCATATTCAGAAGAAGGGCCTCATATTTTGAAACTGCAGCTACAGTGACAGGAATGTATAGTTGTTGTTTTTTTTTGTTGTTTTTTTTGCAGTAATGCTTAATAGAGGAAAATTGAATTGGAAGATAAATAAGAAAGTTTTTGAATTTAAAGGCACACCTTTGAAATCATGACTGGTTTGATCCACACTTGCTAACTGGTTTATCAAAATCACTACAGATATTTGCTGTGGTTGTCTGGGCTTATAAAATATACAATTTCAACTTCAGGGAAATGTTTTGATGGCTTCTCAGTCACATTGTTAATACAGTCCACCAGATACAGGCAGCTTTCTTTTGAGAATTTATCTTTCTTTCTCCTCACTTTATATTGCTGAAATGTAATCACATTTGCCCTGCTTTTTCCTCTTTGAAAAGTGAATTAATTTTGTTCAAACACACAAATGGAAGGTGACAACAAAGAAACAAAAATCTCTGACATGTTTTATGTCAAAAATACCTTTTTGTTATTTATTAAAAATGGCGCTGAACTTCACATTGAGTGTGAATTTTGTTTAATACAAATTAATAATAGTTTATAATGAAATATTTGTATACTTATGTATGTATTGTTGTGTATTATAAATTTGCCATACAGTCTTATATTGTTTGAAAAAGGTTCTGCAAATTTCAACAATTATTCATTTACTTAACAGTACATATTTAACAGTACATATTAAAATAATTTACTTATTTAATTTATTTATTAATTTAGGTGTATGTTTTTTTTCTTTTTTTTTTTTGTTTTGTTTTGCTTTACTTCATTGTGTCTAATTGTTTCTCTCTGTGTTCTGAGTTTGGTTTTGGTGTGCCCTCCCCATGATTACTAGTTGCCCCAATCTTTTCACCCCTTAAAACTTTCTGTGCTATGTATATATATATATATATATATATATATTATATATATATATATATACTAATATATATATATACAAAATACACAAGAAATTAATTTCTTTAATGTCGATTACAAATTATGAACACCAGCTACTCCCTTGTTCTTGTAAGAAACTCTCATGGTGGCAAGAGGCCATCCTTTCATCAGTAGTGGGTGATGTTGCCCTTGCTCATCCCACTCTGTCAAATTAATTAGTACTCATCATTAATTTTGTACCAAAACTGGCTGTGACCTGCTAATCCAGCCCCACACTGGTATCAAATCAGCTGTGTATACCTGTCAAATAAATTCTAATATCCCGTCCCATTTCTTATTCAGGAAATCTGTCAAAGTTACCTGGGGCTTACCCCCTTCTTTCCACAATGAAAACAATCATCCAAGAAGGATTTGCATTTGACAGTTCTGTCCAAGCAGAGTGGGGGGAGGGGGAGTGTGTGGGGGGTTTAGTTTGTTTCAAGGTGGAATGACTGCACCCCCTAAAGGTCTGAGGAGGAATTTCATGTTGGCTTTCCTTCGGATCTATCTACCCCACCTCCACCATCCCAGCTAACAGACATAGAGTCAGTGAGGAAGAAGGAGAACTAGGGTAAGAAGGGTGGAGAAGACATAGAGTTTTTTTTTGTTTGTTTTTTTTTTTGCTGCCAACATCATCCTCTTTTCTGAGCTGACCTGCTCTAGTCTGTCGGGGTGCTTATGATCCATTTTCCCCAGATATGAGAAAGTTGCTCGCTCAGAGGAAGAAAGCAGTCAATCAATGCTACTGAAATAGCCCCACTCCATTAGCAGGAGGTAACAGGAGATGTGCCCTTGCTTAGGGGACTTTGGTTCAGGCGGCTCCAGTCCCCGAGTCTCTCTTTTCTGTCTTTGACTCGCTGCCTCTCTTCCTCTACCCAGCCTTCCTCTGTCCCTCCTCCTCCACCTTCCAAAACTAAAAGGAGCTCCAGATAGTTTTACAGATATGATGGCATGTCTTCCAACTGCTCGGTCATTTCCGTCTCCTTACTTCCCCTTACCTCAACACCTGCCACAACAGCGCATTATTTGTCATTTTAAAAAGCTTGCCCGACCCCCGTCTAAACATCCTTGCCTTTTGTCCATCATAATCATGCCAGTAGTCAGCCGGTTGGTGAGTCAGTGGCCTGTTTGCCTTCTTAGTCTTGCTGCCTGTCTCTAAAGACCTCTAATTGTATTAAAAGTATTCCCCTCTGCAGACCCTTACACCCCTGATCTTTGTATCACGGAAAGTCGATCCCTCAAAGGTCCTTTTGTTTTATGTGTGTGTGTGTGGGGGGGGGGGGGGATTTTTTGGGGAGCGGACCTTGGGATCTCCACCTGGCGCGCATGCCTCTCTCAACTGCAAGATTATTACAAGGAACATCTGCTCAAGGGTCAGGAACAGTGTCAGTTGGCAAAGAAAGTCAGGCAGTGTGGGTCATCTTCACTTAAGCCCTGCACCCTCTCTTGTTTGAAGTGCACAAGACAAATGGTTTCGTGAGTTTAGGAAAAAGTTCAAATATGTTACAAACGTTGCATGGATGAGATAAATCAGGAGTGTTATTGACAGCTGTTAAAGGTGAGTTTACCTTAAATTAAATACATAAGATCTACATTAATTGGATACTTTCTTATTTTTTTCGTTTTTATGGATCATCTTTTAATCCTATTATTCTCACATCTCTTTGACATCTACTAGTCTCATATTTGATCCCCCACCCAAACCTCAGTCTTGCTCACCCCTACTCCCCTACCTCCACTTGTCCTGTCCTAACCCAAACTCAGCAGGGCAGCAGAGAGATTGTAGTTTTGTGTAACGCTGTGTCAGGTGCTATTAGAGGCGGTTAGGTGGCAGCCTCCATCACTCTCCGTGTCCACTCCAGGGGTGAAGCAGTGCAATTGCCTTACATACGCGCACACCGCAGTGCAGTGACAGGAGGGCCTGATTGGCAGTGACATGACCATGTAGCAGAGGGATGGTGCACTGAAAGAGAGGGGTGGGGTGGGAGGCATGCAGGCTGGGAGACCCAGGTGGTGTCGGAGCAGCTCCACAGGGTGTTATTCTATCCTACAGGACCCAAAGAGCTGATGGGAGACCCTGTGTGTGCCTGTGTATGAGTGTGTCCCAGGTGTTAGCATTGCCAGTTCCCCAGGTGCTCTGTTGGGACATATTACATATAGTGTACAATGACAGAGATGGCCCTGGATGAGACCGGATCGACTGGTCAGGAAAAAGGTGGTGTAAAACATGTGACAGATTGAAGAATGTACTTGTCTGCCCTAGCAGGAGTCTCCAGGCAGCCTATGGATTATGAATTAGTGCTTAAACAGTTAAGTCTCAAACTAAACTGTGAAATAGGCCTGTTTTTTTTATTTTTTATTTAGGTTTGATTTAGTTTGTTTTATGTGGCATACATTTTAAAGATATGTATGTATGTTGTATATGTCTATTTTAAATTTATGATTACCTGTCAAGCCTGGCTAAATTATAATCATGAAGTTATGAACATCTGAAGTTTATAATAAAAAGAAAAACTTTAATTTATCATTTTTTTTCCATTTTTGGTGGAGGTAGGGCCAGATCTGTTTTTATAACAATCCCTGGGTTTCATTCATTCATTTATTTATTTGCTCACTTATGTGTCGGGCTGCACGGTGGCACAGTTGGTAGCACTGTTGCCTTGCAGCAAGAAGGTCCTTGGTTCGATTCCTGGCCGGGGGTCTTTCTGCATGGAGTTTCTCACCAGGTACTCCGGTTTCCTCCCACAGTCCAAAGACATGCCTGTTAGGTTAATTGGTCACTCTAAATTCCCCTTAGGTGTATGAATGAGTGTGTGCATGGTTGTTTGTGTGTTTCCCTGCAACGGACTGGCAACCTGTCCAGGGTGTACCCCGCCTCTCGCACATAGACTGTTGGAGATAGGCACCAGCTTCCCTGCAACCGACTATGAAATAAGCGGTAGAAAATGACTGACTGACTTTATGTGTCCTGTTCTAGCATTTCAAGCCATTCTATATGAATTAGTTGGTTGCCTACTTGTGTCAGGGTAGTTGTATATCTAACATACTTATCCTTCTCCTACCTGTTGCATATCTAATTTTATTAAATTTTTATCAAAATACACAGGTTAAGAGGTATGTAGACAGACACTAAACAAAAACAATCCTGTAACAAAATAAAAATAGGATGTGGGGAACTGGGGTCCTGTAAATTCAAATCAAAATCAAAAAATACTTTTTTATTCCCAATAGAAAATGAAATGTTTGTAAACAGTCTCTGGGTTTTAAAACATATTTGTGAACAACTGATATAACTAATAACTGATATAACTGAATAACTGATATAACTCAGTTATAACTAGGAACTAGGAAGGGACTGATAGATAGATAGATAGATAGATAGATAGATAGATAGATAGATAGATAGATAGATAGATAGATAGATAGATAGATAGATAGATAGATAGATAGATAGATAGATAGATAGATAGATAGATAGATAGATAGATAGATAGATAGATAGATGAATTTTAGCTTTTTTTCTGTAAGTTTTGTTTACAGTTTCACAAGGTGACATGACATCGTGCTGCATTCGAACTCTGGTTGTATATTTATGGTGTATCATGTTCCTTCTGCATCTCTCAAGTTAAATCACTGACATGAATAAACAATTAACTCCGAACTACTTCACAGAACACTTCAGAGGAATAAACAGCCATCTGCATGACAGAACCCATCTCTCTGCCTTGTGATGAAGAAAAATGAAAGGTTCAAGAGAAGAGTAGGCAGCTAGGCCACTTCCCCTTGTCTCCCCTTGTCTTTCCTGATCCAGTGTGTTGAAAAGTGACAGCAGCTCTCTGGCAAGATGTCTCTCGTTTGTTTCAGCTGTTGCTTGGCTCTCGTGCCACCACCGTCTGCTCCTCGTTTACACCTTGAACTTCCTGAAGCTTAAGCAAACAAACGGTCTCCTTTGATTTTCTGGGTAATTTGATGATGTCATGGGTCCTAAATATATTACCTTCATCCTCTTAGATTTTTTTTTTTTGTATTTGCTTATTTCCAAAAGGATCATAAATAAATTTGTAGAGTTTTCTCTACATTTAAGTAGATTTTTACTGAGTTTATGAATCTAAGACCCAACCATATAATGAGAAAGTTACATCTACTTATCATCATTAGTTTTAGATTTCAGACCAAAGTTGTAGGAGGAGAGGAGAGCAGCAAAACCAGACCTTTTTTGGTGTAATTCATCTCCATTGATTGGACAGGTGCCACCAACCTTTTCCTAACTGCCCACAAATAGTGACATTGATGTCAGTTTGGACTTCCTTTGAAGTTATCAAACACAATCACTTGGTAAAGGATTTATTCATCCATTCAGCCATATCTTCTGCTCCTCAGAGACTGGGTCAGAGGGGTAGCAGGAGATAAACCATGGAGAATGCCGAACTGTTCCCAGACTAAAGGGTCATATAGCCCCTTCAGTGAGCCAACCACAGCAGCAAAGGCACCATCTTTCCATCTCCCACTCCACCCAACCACCACTTGAACAACACACCAAGATACCAGCAGACTGACCCCTGACTGTGAGTATTCCACGTATTTCTAGGTGAAAACGTGGGTCTCTGAATTAGAGGAGCTGAATCTTATCCCAGGTGTTTCATACTCAGCTGCTAACAGCTGTAATTCATACGGAAGATTGTGACTTTAAAGCCCTAACAGAACCACATAAGACCCTAAGATTCCCAAAACAGTCACTCTCCTTTCCATTATTACACCTCAAAATTCTGTCCATGAACGCCACAAACAGGATCCAACCCACACTAGGAACAAGATTGACTTTGTGCAGAGTACGCAGACCCAGCTCTTGCATTGGTTATACAAGAACAGAGAAGCTCTTAGAAGCATTCCTTGCCCCTCCTCTTTCACAGCACCACCCAAAACATGTCCCCAGGGGGGCATGACTGCGAGCCTATGTATGATCCACAAAACGCATGTGGACTGGACAACCAAAGTCCTATGACCCCATCTGAGGTGTAACTTCTATTCAACAAGGTGTAAAATCTCATATCAGCACCCTATTGCAAGACAGGGAGTAGATCAGAACAGCATGCATGAGTTCTAACAATTCACAAACGGCTGTCTGCGGTGGAGACAGTTCAACTGGGAACTCTAGCCTCATTTTGTCCATCTTTCACATTACACATACTGCTTTTCGTTTGACTTGTATATCTGGCTTATGACTTGCTCCCTTATTTTATCTTCAAAATGCACTCTGATTACATAAAATTCACACAAAAAGCACTGCCTGGCCAGTACATCTGCTAGCTTCCACAGGCATGGTATATTGTACTCCATGTTTTTCAGGTCACCAACAAATAGAATCCATCACACAATAATACCTACACAAGTAATTGCCTTTCTTCAGGCTATAAGGCCCCGAGGTCCTCTTGTCCTGTGAAAGCTTTGCTCATAAAGCCTTGATTCTAAAATTTGATATTGTAGGGGGCCCTACTATTGTTGCTCTTACCAAAGCCTGGCTCATACCGTGTTAGTGCCGGGGCTAAATCTCATGTTCTTCGCATTGTATCCCATAAACCAGTTAGCTTTTCAAAAACACAAGATGTTTTCACAACGTTCAGAAAGAAAAGGCTTTTGTATCAAGTTTGGCAGGAGAGAAACCTTCAATCATGACATGAGCAATTTGTGGATCATCTTCTAACACACACAATACTGCATTAGTACTGCTAATTCTAGTGTAATAACTTCACCCAACAACATTTCCTTCTTTTGCCTCAAATTATCAACTGAACTGAAAATGCTTTGGGCCATCTACAACCACTTGGCTGTGTCCACTTATTCCACAGAATGTCCTAACTACAAAAAAAGGAACTCCAGCAAAGAATAAAAGCAATCGAACCAGTAATGCTCAGTGTAATTTTTAGAATCGGACACTGTGGTTTGTCATTTTTTATCCGATTTGGTCCCAGTAAACAACATTACAACTCTTGCTTATGTTGCTTTAGTGCCGTTGGCTATCTGCCAAATGCCTCCAACAAATCAGAGCTTATTTCATAAATGTATTTTCCCCGCTGATTGCATCAAACACAGGGAGATCATATTTATTTAGGTATATGTCGACCACTCTGTCACTGGTGCAGCTCACACAGCATTGTCTATGTTGTCACAAAACTATCATATACAGTGCCTTGCGAAAATATTCAAATTCCTTAGATTTTTTTCCACAATTTTCCACATTACAACCATAAAATCAAACCTATTTTATTGGGATTTTACATGACAGACAACCAGGAAGCACTGCATAATAATTTTCTAAATTTTTACAAGTAAAAATCTGAAGTGTGGTGTGCATATTTATTTAGCCGCTGAGATTAGAACCACCTTCCATTGCAACTGCATGCTGCAAGTCTTTTAAGTGTCTCTAGTGGCTGTGCCAAATGAAAGATATTTTTGCCTATTGTTCTTTCCAAAATATCTCAAGCTGAGACAAATTAGTTGGAAAACATCTTTCAAAATCACAACACACATCTAAACCCGTCTTGGTAGATTTGCACCTATGCCTTACTCCAATAAGCAGTACCATGTAAAATTGTGTGAGGGTAAATTACATACAGGTGGAGTCTTTTTATTTCTTTTTGAATTTATTTTTCAGTTTTTTTTTAGGAGGAACAAGATATTATATAGCAGTATAGGACTAAAGGGGGGTGAATACATATGAATGCCACACTTTTTTTTTGTTAAAAAATAAAATGACCCCATACATGATTTTCCTTCCATTGTACAATTATGCAATACTTTGCATAATCACATAAATCACATAAAATCCCAATAAAATACAATAAAGTTTGTGGTTGTAACATTGAACTTGTATGAATACTTTCGCAAGGCACTGTATATGAAATTAAATTTAAATTACATTTAATTACCATCAGCCTGTCCATGGACTACAGGTGGATATTAGCATTTCTGCTACAACCTGGCATCTTTCTTTTTGAAAAGGTCAATTAAATGTTGTGCGAAAAGGATGCAAAAACTGTACACTTTTAAAAGTTTCATTTAGATTCATGTAACAAAGTAGGCAAAGTAATTAGCAATTTCACCTCTTTATATATACAGTAAATTATCACCAAAAGGCATTTACACCTAGTTAGGATCTGTGGAATGTGTTTACACACAGTACATTCCTTTTGAAAGGGACAGGCCTTATTAGTGTTTGTTTGTCCTTTGCCTTGAAAATCCAAGCAAATGACAAGGGACTTCATTTTCCAACATCTTTGAGTAGGACATGAAAGAACCTTCTGGTAATTAGTATATAGTGATTAATGGCTGTCAGTATCATAGCTTCTCCTGCTTTAATCAAATAAGCACACAAATAAAAACATACCCATGTGTAACCGGTCTGCTATTCGCACTTAGGCGAGATTTAGTAGATTTTGAAATAACTGTGTGGAAGGAGTCATGTGGCACAACAAAGTTTTGTTCAATTAATGAGTACAAGGCACATATTTACCCTTCATCTAAAGCAGAGCCATACTTGTGAGGGGTGCCATCCTCACACTTTCATCTGAGCAGATAAGAAGACAAAACAGGAGATGCTGTTTTTTTGAGTTTTTTTTTTTTTCAAATAGCAAATGTTCTGTATTTGCTAATTAAATAAATCAAACACTATTATACACTTTCTATACATCAAAAGATATCTGAGAATTATTTTGTCGTTTCTGTAAAATATATACCATTATTGGTAAAATATATTCAGTCTAGGTGCACTTTATACTATCAACTGCAAACAATGGCAAATAAAAGCTTAACAGCTCCATGCTAGCTGGAGAAATAGTCCAAACACACATCTATGCACCCAGAAATCATTGCTAATTATTTCAAGCTACACGCACTGATCAATCCCTCATAACATAACTACATTTTGCATGTTGGTTCTGAGCTTCAATCTGATTCTGCTAATGTTTTTAAGGCTTAGCTCTCCCATTGGCTTTATGGATTTTACTGCACTGAAAAAGAATAGAGAACCAATATTGTTGTAAAAGAGTTTATCATAACCCATCTGATTAGATTGACAAAATACTCAATACTACCCTCATTAAAAGTAATCTAATAAGAAGCCATGCGATATTACCCAAACAAGACTCTGCGTACTGTTTATGGTTCCTTTGTGTAAGCATTTTTGTTTGAAACTGTCTTTTTAAATATATATATATATATATATATATATATATATATATATCATATATATATATATATATATATATTATATATATAATATATAATATATACTATCCTTTCTTTTGTCTTGTGAGGAGATCATCCTGACAAGAGTAGGAAGGAATATTAACACTTCTCAAGAGGTGTACTTCCGCACATTGATGAGGCGTATAACTTACCCCAGCCTGGATTTTTCAGAGGTGAAAGGGTCCAAATCCCTCTTTAGATGGGTTGATCTTCTCAGGCCTATTATGCCCCTTCCCTGTGACAGACAGGGAGCCGAGAGGCAGTCTGGGGAAGAACAAAGATAAAGGTGAATTAAAAGACGAAAACTGAACTCACCTTTGGCATTTGTTTAACTTACCCCATTGTACACCTGAGCATTACCACAATTGAGTTTATATTCCTTCCTTAATGCCTTGTTTCCCACCATTCTACAACCCATGTGCAGTAAAGCCTTTCCCTAAGATGTCAGGGAAAAATGTTGGGATGAGATTCAATAGAGGTAGAAAAGTTAAAAAAAAATGTATGTTGTGGTACTTTTAAATGTAATAACATAAAAGCTGTAAAAGCGATGGTTGTGTTGTTTTGATTCTTTAATACACAACTGCAAGGGTTATCAAAATACCAGGCATCATTTGAGAGTAGGGCTTGGCAATAAACTGATATAAGATTGTCAAATATTAGAACGTATTGACAAGTTTCCAAAGTGAAGAGCTAGTGGATCTGCAATAGGGCACATTCCATGCATTGAAGCTCTATGCTCTTGGCCAGACTTCCAAGTCTTGTTTTCCTTCATAAACTAGGTTTCCTGAAGTGGGGATGAAATGTTTAATGGCAATTTAGCTGCATGTTGGACTTTATACCAACACAATAATGGCTATTTAAAAATAGTTTGTCCTCAGAGAGAACACCTCAGCTGCCAGCAATCTAGTGGCTAATGCTAAGTAAGTTAACTGTTATTCAGATGTAGGACAGCCCAAATAGTAATCAAGTCATACTCTGTTTGAAAACGGTATTTTCATGTTACCAAATGAACTGAGAGAACTTCTTTCAGACATTCACAATAAGTATATTGTGATCTGAAATTGAAATATCAAATTTTATAATTCTAATTTAAACATCTTACAGTTTTCTCACTGTTTCTTACACTGTTACATCTTTATTATATTGCAGGAGTGCAATTTACGTGAGCGTTTTTGTCATCATTTACCGCTGAAGTTAAAATCCATTTTCTGAGTTGGGCTAATCAGTTTGAGCGTTTTTCAAGTCCTTAGTATGTATTTATTAAATGACCTATTAATTTGACCTGTGCTTGTCACAAGGTCTCAAACTTGTGCAAACTGATCAAAATGGTAGGGATAAAATCGAGATTGTGATTTTCTGACACAGAAATCTGATCTTTTTAGCAATCAGTGAATGCCCCATACCTAAGCGCTAACAGGAGGGCAATAAACTGTTCAGTGTGGATTCTGTTACTGAGAGAAGAAAACTCAGAGTTACTAATTTTCAGTAAGTAAGGTCTTTGAAAAAATAAGGTCTGAGGAATCACGGGTTAATTTAGACGGCAAGAAAGTGAAAGAAAGCAAGAGTCGAACCTAATAAGAGTTAAGTTAGGTTTCACCCTCTGTCATGGAACATGCTGACTTTGCAATTACTGGCAGCCTTTTGGAAATTTAAATTAAGGATCTACAGACTCCAAGAAACACTCTTAGAGACAGCCACGCTATCCTTTCTATCTGCTAATATAAGATACTGCGGTTAGATTCAAATGTAAACTCTATTCACTATTCTTTTGTCTTCCTTTTAAAATAGTAAACTCTTGTTTTACAGTGATTCCTCTTTCAAACACTGTGTGATGTCATCTCTGCTCTGTATATAAATAACTAACTACTTCTCACAGCCGTAAAGCAAGAAAAAATATGGTAAATGTTGTTTTTATATCTTCCTACATTACAGTCGTTGAAGACAAATCAATATCACCAGTTGAGAGCTTTACAAGCACTGGAGATCGGAAATTGGCCACAAAATTCTGATTAGAGGATCTCTACATTTAGGTATTTGTTTTGGTTCCAAGTATGACTAAACAACAAAGCAAGCAAACAGTGCCTCTTTCAAATTGGCTCACTGAGTTAGGGACAACAACCGCAAAGTCCCCAAAGAGAAAACTGAGAATGACTGTTGGGAGATCCTGGAACACAGCACATCCCCTGAAGCAGTTGATCACAGCACAAATGACAAATAATTGACTCGATGATGGATGATTAGATTGGATTTATGGGTTTAAACAAGGTCAGACATCTCACTTCCACAAGCTAAACCACAGCACAGCTCCAAATGATGCAATCAGAATTATGGTTATGAGCATTATCATTTTTTTTTTGACGGGCCTTGGGGAAGGAGTTTAAAGGGTTTGGGGTTTGATTCCGTGGGGGGTTTTTAACAGCTGAGCCTAGTGGGTCAAAATGGAAGGTCAGAGGAACAAGCAGAGGGAGCCATTACTGCTCGTAGGCTTGGAGCTTAGGAAGAGGTGGAAAGTCTTGGTCTTTGTCCAGAATCATTTTTATTAATAATCATTCTTTTTTACACAAAATAAATATTATTATATTAAAAATACATGCTTTTTTCTTCTTTAAATAATAAACAAAATTACAAAACAAAACTTCAGAAGTACAAAAATTTATGCAACTTAGGGTCCTAACTTTTTGTTTATTTTGCTTCTTAATTTTTAGGGGGTATCTCCTTTTCATTTATTTATAAAGGCAATTTCCCCCCTCGTTTAAAAATTTTCCCTTAAAAGTGTGGTTTATCTAACCCATTTCTCTTTGATTAGACAATCATTGGGCGAATTTTTCATTGGCTCATTTTAAAGAAGGGCCCCTTATAGGATGTTTTATTTAATATTAAAGAAGTCTGACGTGCTGTTGGTTTTGCTGTTAACCCATTGAAAATAAATTGCCAACATTTAAAGGTTTCCATCTGCAGTGCCAATGTAGGAAAATTGAGAGGTTTACTACTTATAGAAGGAAAGTGGTTAACTTTCATATGCACTTTGGTAGTTTTTGCACAGTTTTTCTACTTCATCCTCCATGGCTCGAGGACAAGGGAGTGGGGTTTAAAAGTTTGCCAAAAACGTTATTGCTGCATCTTTTTAAAATGCTTTGAAAGGGATGGTCTTAAACAAATACGACGTAGTGGGGAAAATTAACTCCAGTTTTTTTAAAAGCCACTTGGAAGGGAGTAACCAATTTTTTTTCCAAATCGTTACATTTTATTTATGAGGCATACTTTTCCTAAATCCTTGCCAATGGAAGCACAGTCAAATTTTAAAAGTTTTTATGTCAGAGGGAAAAGGCTTTTTCCAAGAGCAAGTATAAATTTACTCTTATGTGCATGCTTTTCCTCTTTTTCTTTGCAAAAAATCAAGCTCGTCA